>JAPMOR010027393.1:943-54820 GCA_026543865.1 Argiope aurantia
TATATATATATATATATATATATATATATATATATATATATATATATGCACAAAAAATTGAGTAACAGCATAATTATATTCAAATTATACTTAGATTTGAAAATAGTTGATATCTATTTAAAATAACAAATAGTATCGAATAGTATGAATTCAATAAAAAATAACGGATGGATGAAGTAACAAATGGTTACTACAACCTCTAAATTACATATTTATGTATGGCATTTCATTATAAAATTAAAACCAAACCAAAAATATAATCCTTCTAATATGACAATTCTGTTCCGTTCAACTTACAGAGGAATATCCAAAATTCCCAAATGTGGATCTTAGCAGCAATAAAAGATATAAAGAACACGCCTTAACAATAAAAGATATAAAGAACAAGCCTTACCATAAATGGACAGAATCTGAAAGTCGTAACTTATTTTAACAGGAACATTACAAAGTCATATTATTTTAAAACAATTATCAAATAATTGCAAAAACTGAAGGATATATGTGATAGTTAACATAAACTCAGTATGCTATAGTAACTATATCATATTCGATTTTATTAGTGGTTTTATTTGTAAATTGTACTAATGACGCAAGTATGATACAAGAAAGAACATTTAAAAGCTTTACAAAACAAATAGTTCGTATAGAAATGTTACATGTGTCGCTTATTTACTTCTCAGGCAATAAGCTTTGCAACCTTTAAATTAGTGTTTTAATTAAAAGTTAACAATAATATAAAAGGTTTTCCTTAATAATTTAGAGCAGAATATTGTATAATGATTGATTTTATGATATTTTAAGTTTGGAAAAAAAATTTGACAATATTAGTTTAATAACTGGACAAATTTTTCTCTAAATTTGATACATTTTTCAAACAGCTTTGAAGTGCATTTTAGATCAAAACCTTTCATTTTTTAAGTATCTCTTTGTATATACTCACGTGTTTAAAGTATATTAAATGCAGTTTTCTATGCACGCTATGAGTTGTTATAATTAAGCATACATTTTCAAAAGTAATGCTAACACCAAATTCAAATCAGGATTAAGCATTAGTATGGCACAATGCTTTGTATTAGAACTACAAACCTCTTTCAATCTTTATTTTTACGTGTTTTACAAGATACTATTGCATCATGTTCCCGTGCTTGCATTCATTACGGTTATTGAACGGTTGAATGGATATGAAAAATTCAACTTTATGAAAGATCACCAAAAGAGAAATTATATGTTTGCTTTTAACACTGTCTCGTAAACACATTCAAAATTCTTGAAAATCAGCGTTGATAGCAGTAGTTAAACTAGCATCAAAACAGACAGAGTTATTGAACAAAATAAAAACTTAAACTTTGTGTTATAATGAAGTAAGACAAAACAAATGGTAATTGTACCGAAAAGCCCGATATTCTTTGCGGCTTTTCCAATGAAAGCAGAACAATAGATTAAAAAAAAAAAACAGGAAAGCTGACATTACTCTAACATCGAAAGAAGAAAAGAAAAATAATAACAAAGAAAATAAAAGAAAAATATCTAAAAAAATTACTGAAAAATAATTGAGAAAAAATATTTTTATTTAAAAGAGAAAAACAAATTTATTCACATGTATATTCACAAAAGCAAAAATTATATTCAAAATATAATGCTCGAGTGCATTATTAATAATTAATATTATTTCAAATGTGATTACATGACATTTTGAAATTCAAATATATATACATGATACTTTTCCATACATTTACAAATCCATCACATGCAAATGAAATGAGGCGCATATAAAAACTTGGAAACGACTGATACGGATACATGTCATAATTCATATATAACACATGTATTTGCTTATGATAAATGAAATCTAATATTGCCTTTCGTCCTATTCCTGAAAAGATTTTAAAATTCAACTGACATAGTGCATTTTACGCATACCATATGACCATAAAATGAAATGTGGAGAAACTGGCTTCACTAACAATATTCAACTGATTAGGTATATTTCACACATATCATGGGGGCAGGACATCAATTGGTGAGAATTTTGCTTCTAACAAGAGATACCAAAAGAGAATAAAATTTTCTAAACTTTGACAAAAAGAAATATATATATATTTCCTGATAGTAAAAATTCAGTTGAATGAATGGATGATGCTAAATTTTGTTTCAATGAGTTGTCACAAGATCTCATAATCGTATCTTTCCAAAATATATTTTTCTATCCAGGATGATAGTTCTGTAAAATTGCCTCAGCTTACGAAAGAGAATTGAAAAAACAAATAAAACTGTGAAAGTTAAATAAGACAACGAGTCAACCCTGTTAACACTTGTTTGCGTGATTTTTTTAAATGAATGAGTAGGATATAATTTATGCTATAGATTAAAGTAAAAATGTTTAACAAATGCTAGTGTAAATATAAAATATCAATATCAAATAACTGAAAAACAATATGACGGGAACATCCATCATCATGCAAATTTACATGTTGAGCTCAGTACAAAATCTTCAATGTCCCTCTCATAAATTTCTCCACTCATTTTTGCTTTTATTAGTACAAAAAAAATCTCATATTAATTATAAAAAATATTCAAGAAATCGCATGTTTCTGCCAACCATAACAAACAGAGAAATGACAAGTTCAAACTTGCTATAATGATTGTGGCATTTGATTTTTTTACAGCTGCTTTCCTTATTACGCAATAGTCTTAAAAAAAGTTGCCAGCAACAATCAATTTACAGTACACTATATGGAGTAGTACAACTTTTTGTCCACTATATGTTATGATAGAAATTTCCATCATCATTCAAATAAGGGTTAAAAAGTGTAAATTTCCCTAGGTGCCATGGTGAAAAATTTGGGAAAACTGCCACCCACTATTTTGAGCTAAATGACCACACTTGATCCAATGTGTCAACATTCCCTGCTGTTGATTCACACTTTCTTAGTAGTTATCATGATAGGGGAGATATAGAAATTCATGCGATAGAGATGAAAAATTGTTTGAAATTCATTGGAAATACCAATATAATGACTATTTTTTTATTATTTTTATCTAGCTACAATTAATGATGTAAATCTCCATGTCTTTCTTTCCCTTGATGTTTTAGAATATTTAAAATCTTTCATTGATAAGATTTATGAAACAATACATAGGGCTGCAATGATTTTACAAGCAGTTTAGCATCATTAAAATTCTTCTTATGGAATATTTGAAGTCTGTTCTTTCATTTTTAGTTCATTTTCTAGAGTAAAAAGCCTGACTAGCAGTGCTAGAATCCTTTTATAAAATCCAAAAAGTCATCATTTTTAAATATATTTTTTTCCTCATTTAACTAAATGAGTAGTTTTAAGAGAACAAAATGAAGGAAAAATATCAATGAAACTCCTTAATTGTTGTGTAAAGAAACACACTCCTACATGCATTTTTTCCCAGCATTCGTAAATCTGCAGAGCTTTCAAAAATCAGACAAAAATGGTAATGCACCTTTAAAAGTAAATAAGCACCTAGCGAAGCAAAAACCAGCCCTTTGTTTCAGAACAAAGGGCACTTGAAGTGGCGAAAGGGTTTCTCCACGTGAATTGAAATTTGCCTTATTTGCTAAAAAAATGCATTTCTACATTTTAAATCAGCACTGACTTTCCAGAAGTTTCTGTCCGCTCAAACAAAGTTGGTAATTCTCACCATCTTTCAAAAACGCTGGTTAAGTAATATTTCGAAATCTTGTCTTTTATGCATTTATCAAAAAAATGGTTCCCCCCCCTCCCAAGGCACTTTTAGAATACGTGATTCGAAATCACGAAAAGATTGTTGCTTTATCTGTTGCAGAAAACCATCTACAAGTATTAAAAAGTATCTTCTTAGCAAATAGAACTCATATTTTTTTATTATTTTTATATATTTGCAATTTGTAAAACATTGTGAAAAGTTTTGTTTAATTTGCAGACAAAGAGAAGATTTGCTGTTTTGGTTGTCAAGGGAGTTACTGTGGAGCATCGAGTACAAAGCGTTGCTTTACCAGAATTTTGTTAAATTTAATAAAGTGTAATATTTAAAAAAAAAAGAGAATAAGAGAAGAGCTTGTTTTCATTTGTTAAAAAGTATTTTACAATTAAATTTAGGAAACGACATATTTTCTGGCCAAAATAAAGCATTTATTCTTCAAAATATGATTCAATATAGCCGTATCAATATTACAATAAATAATCTAAAAATTATACAAGTTGATATTCTTCACAAATATAATCGATATTTGGGAAGAAATTCAGAAGAGGCTAGAATGGCGGACTTGTACTTGTTTTCAGGCTTGTTTTAATTGATGCTTTATTTATGTAATCATTCTGACACGACTTCTAGTTGCTGTTGTTTTTATGCAGGATTATGGTTATTAAAAAATTTTGTACGTTTCTGTTCGAAGCTCATATTCTTAATTTACCTTCTAGAGGTGCTTTTTTCTTTTTCTTTGTCATTGTAGATCTTATTTGTATTTTCACATTGTATTTGTGTCTTTCACTTATTACTCACTTTATATAATGGGTTCATTTGGCATTTTAGATATTGGTACGTTATTTGATATAGCTGTATATCTTTCATCCTTTGAACATTATATTTTTTTATGTTTATGTAAAAATGTTTTTATGTACTGCTTTCCCTGTGCACTTTTCAATTTAGTCTCTTGAATTCAGAATTGGTTGATTTACTATTTAATTCAAGTATTTTATTTTAGCCAAATAAATTTTAATATCTTTAATAACCGTCCATATTCTGGCAATGATTATAAGCCCATCAATTACCTTCTAGATGTGCTTTTTTCTTTTTCTTTGTCATTGTAGATCTGATTTGTATTTTCACATTGTATTTGTGTCTTTCACTTATTACTCACTTTGTATAATGGGTTCATTTGGCATTTTAGATATTGGTACGTTGTTTGATATAGCTGTATATCTTTCATCCTTTGGACATTATATTTTTTTATGTTTATGTAAAAATGTTTTTATGTACTGCTTTCCCTGTGCACTTTTCAATTTAGTCTCTTGAATTCAGAATTGGTTGGGTTAGTATTTAATTCAAGTATTTTATTTTAGCCAAATAAATTTTAATATCTTTAATTACCGTCGATATTCTGGCAATGATTATAAGCCTTTCAATAAATAAATAATGATTCTATCACCAGCGACCTTGAAGGTCTTACACCCTTTCTGATAGGTTTGTCGTCGAGGGCTGTACCAAGACCAAGTTGATAGGTAAAATAATTTAAATTTAATATGATGTCCCGTATACCCGGGGAAGTGACGTACACTTTTAATTAAATGATTATGTTGAATTTATTGAAAACAATTATAGCGTCCTTAGCGAAGAAATAAAGAACTTACAAAAAATAATTCTGAAAATAAAAGAGATTGGCCAAAAAATTCCAATGAAAAACTTTTATGCTATTCCATGGTAAAAAAAACTAGGAAAACATTTAATAGAGTTATCTGTAAAATTGGATGAGATATTTACAACTAAATTTATGAGCATTCCGCGACTTAAAATAAGGTTTCACCCTAAACTAAAAAATCCTTTTTCTTTTATACACCCACCCCAAACGTGTTTTCGATTTAAAACGATTTTTTTTAATTATTTTCGTTTATTTTCTACATTAAATTTCCTTTCGTCTGTGCTCTACTGGACAAAACTGTTTGTTAATACCAGAAACTCATTTTTCAATTTAGGACGAACCATTTTTTTCAATTATAATCGTAAATACCTCTCCGATTTCAAAGATAAATCCATGAAGGATTTTTCTTCTTTTCTTTTACCAAGGTACAGCTTATATATTTCTAATTGGATTTTTTGGCCCATCTTTTTTTTTAACTTCCTTATTTCTCCTCTAGGCGCGATGTAACTGGTCTCAATAAATTCAGCATAGTCAATTTATTAAATATAGATTACTTCCCTAGCTATATGAGACAACGTGTTGAATTTACAGGGCTTAAAATGACTCTATTGATCATCCTGTATATATTAAAATGATTTAATTACTTGCTGCTCTAATTTACGTCCGTTATTCTGAAGATTTATCTAATTAGATGATATCTTCTTTATTACCTCTTCACTGCAACGGAGGGCGCCATTTTATTAGTTATTAACTGTAAACTAATTAGATACTATGCGTGAGAGATTATTTATTATATATATGATATGATGAGGTATTAATTGTGAACTATAAAATTTGGTAGTTAGATACTATAATTAGATACTATGTTATAACTGTTAGTTACCGATTGGACAGTATACACGGTAATAAATAAATGAATCAATGTAAAAAAATTTAATTTTAAATTAAAAAAGATTTACCTGACTTTATTTAATATGAAATGCTTTGATAAACAGATACGGTTTATAAAAATTGTTCAAACATTCCTAACAGTTTAACTTTTTGGGGATTTTGTATAAGATGGTAGGTATTTGCTAGCTAAAAAGAATATTTTGAGGTTAATTTGCTGACTTCAATAAATCGTATGTGAGTGTGTTATTTTTGAGAATCTATATGTAAAGTAATTCAATTCCATTAAACTTATGCTCTCCAAAGAATTAGAACTTCCAGTAATCTGAACAGTTAGCTTTCTTCGCCTTATTTATTGATGTTATAACTATTCATACAAATTACATAGATCTTATAAGTGCAATGGTTTAAAATATATTAAGAGCTGAAATAAGCTCAATATATTTATCAATATGTTGGTGTGTGTGTGAGTGTGTGTAATGACATCTTTTAAACTAATTTAAATCCTGATTAATTTCCTAATTTTTATCTTAATTTAGCCCATATTAACTTCATTCTAATGTTCTCTCAATTAATGATCCAATTCTCACTTTTTTACTTAATTAATTTTAGCCGCGCTTTATAAAATTGCTGGTCTCAACATTTTCTCACACTCCGGGTGAAGGAATAAAAATACTTGATGCGTACAGCATTCTTTTAATAATACCTAAGATTCCCTTTCCTAATTCGATGTGTGTCAAAGAGATCCCTATCAAAATGTCAGAGTAAAACCACTGAAAGGAAAAATTTCGGTCTCTTTTGCCTTTGTATCGCGATGTAAACGGACGTCAGTTTTATCACCGCTTCTTAAACACAAAATAGTTAAATAAATCCTACACAGTAAAATAAATCAAAATTGAAATTCCAAAAGTTTTTTGCTTCTTGATTACATATCTGCTAAAATATATTTACATATAATGATTTCAAATTATCTATGTTCTAGTATATAATTGCCTAGCCACTCGAACTCGGGTATCTCGGTAACTTTAACTACTAATTTCGCAAGCAGTTATTCAGCAATTGAAACCAGAAAGTTCAATCAGCAAATTCATTTCTGAAACTATATAAATTCTACATACGTCTTCAATATCTTTATTTCCTGCTTTTGTATTCCTATGTAGTTACAATGTAGTTATGTTTGGACAATGATAGTTATGCTTGGACAGTGAAATCTTTCCAAAACATAAAAAATAGATTATTTCCTAGAAATTTTAAGAATAAAGATTGTTATAGAACTTAGTGACTACTTCTTCAAATCATGACTTACTTATACACTCTGAGTATAAAACTTTATATAATGCTCATCGTTTCTACCATAAAGTTTATTATTCTATATTATATATCTGCTAATCTGTTTATTAAATTCAATAATTCCTGTTAAATATATATTCATATGAAAGCATAGAAACTAAGTTTCAGAGATATAATTGATTCATCTTCATATGAATTTACAAACACTCTCTAAATTTATTCATTTAATTCCAACAATTAATTATTCTCAGCTTGGCCAAAACCTACAAATCCCTGTTAAAACTGAGTGATGGTCACTTAAGACTCTTATGCTTTCTGGCACAAGTTTTCACCATCCCATTAAAGCGAGGTAATCCACATTTGCCTGGTGCCAGCTCTATGGTGAATCTTTCTACAGGATGTAACCTAGAAAAGGTAATTCCAGGAGGAACAGTAACAGCCTTCCGAAAAGGAGGCATAGCTAATTGGGGAGAAAATGACCCTACTGGGGCCAGGGCCCTAACTGCTTCGGTGAAATGGATGTAATTACGTTTTATGCTAATTTGTTGTGCACAGAGAGGTCTGTCCATTTGGGTGGAGTTGTTCGAAGAAAGAGGACCGGATGAACAGATAAGGAATAGGCACATTCCAGAAGATTAGTGTCTTTCTTAGGGGCATGAATGATTTAAATTAATTAACGGTTTGGTTTCATTTGAGAGATATATAAATGAATTAAGAATTCTTATAGAATTTTAGAGCATATTTTGAATGTCATAACATTAATTAAATATAATTGGAATAATTCTTTGAATCATACATTATACTTCCGGGTGTTTATTTTTATATTTGTGCTAATCCTTGCGAAATTTGTAGACGCATTCTATAGATACAATACTTATGTTTAAATGACAATTCAGAAAACGAACGAAAATATTTGAACTTGCTATTAAGTACATTCAGTAGAATTTCAAAGATTTAAAGTGTGTACGAAAAACTAAAAAAAAATCATTATTACATAATTTATTATTTTTATTCAGAATAAAATCATTATTTTGATATTATAAAAATTATTTTAATTTTCTTTAAAAGCAGATTTTTTATCAAATTGAATCAATTGAATCAGAGAAATGGGTTGTAGAGCATAAATGCATCTCTGAAATCTATGTCCCATGAATACTTTTCATAAAAGCCTCAATCTATATCTTTACAACAACCATGCTATCAATATTCAGTTTTCAATCAGACTGATATCTGTATTATCAACAAAAAACATTTGCTAAACTTTACTGGATAATATTCGAATATTTGAGGATTTATTGTTACAATCTAAATGCCCACTCTCTGTTATTAAAGAGAATGCTTGCTGCAGCTTTGAAATTTATACCGTTTGATATAGAGTTAACACGTGACATGCCATTATTTCTCGGAAAGTAAGAATGTACACCTGGTGAGATTTTTTAGAAACTTTAATTCAATTTGAAGAACTAAGTAATTTGGCAAAAATTATTCCTTAAGAAAAATAACAGATCATTTTAAAGTTAAACTATATTCTCGTTTTTAAGGACATGAGTTTTAATTGGCGGATAAACTGTTCCTAAATTAAAACAATTTTTCAAAATAATTGTTTAATATTTTTTTTTAATTTTTTACTTTAACAATATCATTTATATCGTTGAAATTATATTCATTTTATAGAAATTATATTCATGTTATAGACATTATATTCATATTGTAGAGATTATATTTATATTATTGAGATTATATTCAAATTCTCATATTTTTCTTAAGAGCTTTCTGATCTGAGAATAATTTAAAGCCCTAAATTCTCTTTAGAATATGAAAGATATTTCTTACTCTTTCCATTAAAACATTATACTAGCTCAAATTCTTAATTGATTGATAAAAAAGAGAGGACTCTGTTTGACGTACAACTTTTAGGGTATCAATTGGAATAAAAAATAGATAAATTCTTTCAAGGTACTACTCTTAAGGACAGGTACGCACTTCCGATATTCAATCTTTAAATGAAGATAGGATTTTCGAAGGGATATTCAAGCATGTCGGCCAATCACCGCATTTTGTTTGATCAAGAATTTCAAGCTCTTCAGACAATTTTAATGCGTGTATTTATGTAAAATCAATATTCTATGATTAATCTCATTATTGTAACCCACAATCGAATTACAAGACTTATATTTCAGCAACTTGTCTGAATACAGTGTTAAAGAAGCTAGCAAGTATTTTGTCAGAAATGGATTTAATCTACATTAGATATGTACTTTGGATTTCTTTAAGGGTTTTTCCCCCTTTAATCATATTATGAGTATTATAATAATTTTTGGAGTCCCAAATTACAAAAAATTATTTATATGTATCATTCTATATTATTATTACTAAGAAGTAATATAAATGAGTGATCTTTAGCGAGAATTAATAAATATTTTAGGTTCAACTAAAGAACATAAAATATCACATGAATTTTACTTCTTTTATAAATTTAGTTCATGTATAATTAACGGCAATCATTCTTGTAAATAAAAATCACTAAATGATTTCCAGAGTATTTTTTTATCATACATATTTTGTTTATCATCACTATATTTGGTTTTCGATGCCACGAATAATGGCGATTTATTTTTATTCCAGACATACAAAAATAAATGAATAAATAAAACATCTCATAAAACAAATTTATTTTCTCAAAACTTTCTGGTCCATTCACGCGATAAATGCTTGTAAATTTGTTTTCTTTTCATAATAAAAAATTACATATTATAGTTGGTCGTAATTCTTCAAAACTGATTTTACTGCAATAGGATAAGGAATATCATGGACACTTTTTAGCACACTATAAAATAGGTTACTTTTACTGTACAAACAGATGCATGGTAGCATTATTCATAAACTCACTAACATTGGCAACCGCATTTATCTACATTGAAACCCTTTCGCAAATAAAAGAAAAATAATTATATTACCCTGTAAAAGCATTCTTTATGGTTTAGAATAAAGAAAGGATGAAGCGGTGCGATAAGCATTGTAGCCTTTTAATTCGGAGATCAAAAGATACGATAGAAAAGGGCAGGTTGTAGGAAAAGATAATAAAATTCCCTATTCCCTGACTCAATTCCGATAGTACTGAAAATTAATGAATAGGAGGGACTTTTTAGTCATTACAATGTTTTTTCTTTCCGCTTTTTTCATCCCAGGCTTTTATCGTATCTCTTTTTTTTTTCAGCAAATTTTTCTCTTAAAGCCGAAATTTGAAACTTGCTTCACAATTAATTTTCCCTTTCACTGCATTTAATGATGTCCATGACACACCGTCGCCCCAGAGATCGTTAAATTTCCAGAGGAGAACTGTTTCCTCTTGCTAAAAATTCCGAATATATTTTCCATTAAATGTTTCGAATTCTTCCTTTAAAATATTCGTCGGACATAGTTATAAGTCGAGTTTCTCATTGGATAATTTTGGCTGGTGTTTGGTTTTAACCTCCTCTACCCTACCCCCTCTCCCCTTTCTAACGCTACAACAATCGAGGTTTGATTGGAATTTTTGAGAAGGGAAGTTCTAGAAATTTTAGCAATATTTAATTTAATCTTTTGTTTTATTAAAAAACTGTTCCGAAAAGTACAGAGCTTATAGAAACTAATGATACGATTCTTGAATTAGAAACTGGTTACGTTATCCTTCCAGAACTTATTAGCATTAAAATGGAGAGAAAAATTATTATTCATGTGATCTCCAAGATAATTATTTAAGAAAATATGTTCGAAGATACTGTAAAATTTTCAATCGCATTTTTAAAAGGATTTCATCAAGTGATTAATTATCAAGATAAACAGAGGAAATTAAAATTCTGCATTTTAAGTCTTTTTTTTCGATATTTTGTTTAATAATCAAATATACACCATTTTGAAGAATGTCTAATAGAAAATAGTATCAAAATTATAAACAAATATTTATTTTATCCATGATCTATACAACGAAGAAATCAAAGAAGATAATCAGGAAATGTATTTGAGTTCTTCGGTGAGATTATTTGTTTGTAATGTTATTTCATTTTGGTTAAGGTTTTGAAAAGTCAGTATGCTAGGCTAGATTTGCGTCAAACAAGCATTTACTGCTATTGAAGGTTCTACGAGAAACGGAGAGATCGAGGAAAATTTTACGTCAATTTGACAGAAAGTTTATTAATAGTAATTACCGAGGAGCAATAGTTACACCTTAATTTTAAAGCATGATACTAGTTCTTTGAGTTTAGTTTCATTTAGTTACATTAACCCCCCTCCCCATTTCAAAGAAACTCGAGGGCTATTTTGGGACAGATCTAAAAATTTTAAACCATGGTTAGAAGACGAGGGTGACACCTGAGATTGTATCCCCTCACCAAACTTCCATGCCAAACCAGCGGGAGGAAACTTGGCTCGGAGGGATGTAACTTGCACCAAACTACTTACACGACAGTTTTTCAGTACACTCGAGTCTCAACCCGATTCCAAAACCGAGACCTTACCACCAGGTCACAGCGGACCCTTAATACACTGGTGAGCAAAACTTAAGCAACAGGTATGTTTTTTGCCATAACTTCACGAGAAATCATCTGAGAGACATTGAATTCAGAAATGAGATACAGAATTTTATTCTGAAAGAATGACGAAAGCATAGTTGCGCAGAAATGAATACAATGCATACAGTGTGGAATCAGACAAAAAAAGGCTTTATTGAACTCATAGTATCGTTACACATGATTATCTGTCCAAGAGGAAGAACAGCAAGTAGATGTTCCTTAGTATGGGATATGCCCTCCCCTTACTGCAATGGTTGCTTCGCACTTCTCCCCATACTCAGCACCAGATTGTCCAACAGTTCTTGAGGTAAGAGTGCCCATTCCTCGATCAGCATCTGTTTCAGTTGTCGGGTGTTCCCAGGAAGATGTAATCGTGCCGCAAGGCGTCTCCCCAAAGCATCCCACACATGTTCTATCGGATTTAAATCGGGGGAGCACGCCAGCCAATCCATTCGAGTGATATCTTCACTTTCCAGGAGCTCCTCAACAGCACGAGTCCTGTGTGGCCGTGCATTGTCATCCATAAAAACGAAGTCTGATCCAATGGCACCTCGGAACAGATGCACATGGGGAAGGATCACTTCGTGACAATAGCGATCTCCAGTTACAGATCCTCTGTCGAAAACGTGAAGCTCAGTCCGCCCGTTCATCATAATGCCTCCCCAGACGACAACTCCAGGACCACCGAAACGGTCTCTTTCCATGATGTTACTGGGATGAAACCGTGTCCCGACCTCTCTACAAATCAACTGGCGTTGGGAATCGCTTGGATTGGCCGGCGTGCTCCCCCGATTTAAATCCGATAGAACATTTGTGCGATGCTTTGGGGAGACGCCTTGTGGCACGATTACATCCTCCTGGGAACACCCGACAACTGAAACAGATGCTGATCGAGGAATGGGCACTCTTACCTCAAAAACTATTGGACAATCTGGTGCTGAGTATGGGGATACGGGACGAAGCAACCATTGCAGTATGGGGAAGGCATATCCCATACTAAGGAACATCTGCTTGCTGTTCTTCCTCTTGGACAGACAATCATGTGTAACGATACTATGAGTTCAATAAAACCTTTTTTTGTTTGATTCCATACTGTATGCATTGTATTCATTTCTGCGCAACTATGCTTTCGTCATTCTTTCAGAACAAAATGCTGTATCTCATTTCTGAATTTCATGTCTCTCAGATGATTTCTCGTGAAGTTATGGCAGAAAACATACCTGTTGCTTAAGTTTTGCACACCAGTGTAGTTCTTTGAATGGAATACTGCATGCCTAATAAATATCGATATGTAAATCTGGTTTGCTAGATTTTTGTATATAAAATAAAATATTGTTGACATCTTTTTTATTTACAAATAGTTAGTTAGTTCTCTATGATTAGTTAAATAATACAAACTCCCTTGACTTTGCCAGTTCAAGACTATGTTTTTTAGATCACATTGTGAGATATTTAAAATTAACAGTTGATTCGAAAATGAAAAAATAACAGTTGTTACTGAAATTAGCCGCGTTTTGGGAACATCTGGTCAACCTATAATGTTGGTGGCTTCAAATTTCAATTATATTTCTTTTGTAAAATTTAATATTCATAATGCCACCAAAAAATAGTTTGAATTGATTAATGTATGCATAGTAATAAATAACAATGTACAAATCTAAAATAAGTTTAAAAATTGTATTACAGTTTTTTTTAATTATTTTTTTTATTTATGAAAAGCCAGTTCTCTATGATTAGATAAATAATAAATTCTATTGACCTTGCCAGTTCAAGACATTTATATGTTTTTTAGATCACATTGTGAGATTTATGAATTAACATTTAATGCGAAAATGCAACAGAACAGTTATTAAAATTAGCAGCTTTTTAGAAACAGCTGGTTAGGCCATAATATTGGTGATGTTTAATTTCAATTAAATTTCTTATGCAAAATTTAATATTTCTAATTCCACCAAAAAAATTATTTTGAAGCAGCTTATAATTGACATTAAAGTAGTCTTATTTTATTAACTTTAAGAGTATTTCACCTATTCTGCTTAAATGTACATAGGCATTTCTAATGAAATCAAATCGCATGTCATCATGGAAGAAATAAAAACCTAATTATCTGTGCAATCAACTTGAAACTGCATGTGTAAAGTATCATGTAACCTCATTTCTCATGTAATTTGTCATATCACAAATAATTAGTGAAATATTTTCCCCTGCTTTATCCAATGGAAGAAAAAATACAAGATTAATTATTTTATATAACAATGACAACAATCTGAATTTCATTTCAACAATTAAATCATGTGACAATAAACTCTCTTCAATCGCATTTTTGAGAATTATTATGAGAAACCTCTCAAAATACATCCTAATTTTCAGCTAGAAAAAACTTTTAACAAGTTTTAAAATATTGCTCTAGGACACACATATCCATCGGCAGAGCATAACCGCTCTAAATTTGCTTGCTCTAGAACAAGTACTCTATTCTGTGAAACGCCAATAGATCTATGTATATTGTTGGTATAAATAATAAAAGTTTAATAAATTAAAGTTATAACTATAAAGCACTTTTATTTGTATATATTATACAATTTTAATGTATCTAATTAAACTCGTTTTTCAAGTTTTTAAAACATCAAAAAAATTACAGGGAGAGATTTTTTTTAATGCAAGATTTTTTTTTTTTGGTCGCCGTTTGAATTTCTTTTTTCTCTTGGGGAAACTAAAAATTCTAAAATTCTTATATTATACTAAACATTTTCTTGAAACTATTTTCAAAAGTGGTAAAAAAAAGGCATTAAATTAGACAAGATTATAGATTGATTAAAAAATAATTTCTTTTGCAATTAAATAAAACAGAAGAATATTCAAACCTTTAATTTTAAAATTTTTCCATAAGCCAAACTAAAGAGCACATCATTGTAACGAAAGCAGTTTTAAAAAAAGTTGAAACACATGCTGAAATTCTTTGTCAATTAATAACTTAACAAAAGGATTTCGTTTTATTCATGCGTGAATCATTTGGCACCCGATGAAAACTTACTTCACACAAAGTTTCCAAGAATTCACGAGCCGAGTTGTTTGTACACAAAATTCTTCAGCCTGGAAAGTCCTTTTAAGTGAAACCAAAATAAAAAGATATCATTTATCAGCGAAAACCATAAATCACAAACTAAATTAAAAGTTCCGAAAATGCGGAAGAAATCGGAAACTATGTCCCCTTCGAAGAGCAGACGATCTTTTTTTTTATTTTTTTAAAGGAAGAATACATATATCGTTTGCCCTGTCGTCTATCAACCAAAACACATTATGTAATTGTCGAAAATCTGTGTAATTTTGTCCTTCAGGATTTTCACACCCAAATTATTATAGTGTGCTGCATAATTTAGCATGTTTTCAGTAATAACTTTTGTTGTTCGAGGGGAAAACATCATAAAACTTTCATTCTATATTCAGGCCTAAGAGGGATTTAGCGAAATGGTGAAGTTTCGTGAGGGCGATGTTTTGCTAAGGTTAAAAATAGAACCCGCAATCGCTCTTTTGTTCAGCCTAATGATTTCTGAGTAAAAAAGAGGGAGAAAGAAGGAAGGAATGCGCACTGTTGAGCCATAGATTCAATAAATATTTATGTGGTCTGAAACTGTGTATTGATTTTTTTGCTTTTTTGTTTTTTTTTTTGTTAACGATGCTTCCATGCATTTGGAAATCCTTTCTAAGTTCAAAATATGAAAAAGGGTATTCATTCCCTTTAATAGAATACACAATTTTTTTCTTCTTCTGATGGTATCTCTGTGGTTTCATGATTAATAGTGAGAATCGAATCATGCTGCGTGTGTCTCTGTCTCTATCTATATCTATACTTATAATAAAGCTCAATGTGTGTGTGTGTGTGTTGGCGCTCTACAGGCCAGACCATTCAACCTACAGCTACCAAATTTGGCACGTGTATACCTTGGAGGCCGGGAATATGCACCTGGGGGTTATTTTTTCGAATTTTTAACTAGAATTTTATTTATTTAAAAATTAAGCGAAATTTTGAAGTGTTTCTGCTATAAATGCCGAAAATATTACCGCCCAAAAAAGATTTTTACATGAAGTTAAAGATAAAAAATTTATCTTTTAAATGATACTAATGTTTTAATATTAAAATTAAATTTCTATTTTTAATGAATTTTTAAATAAATATTTTAACTACGTTTTTCAATAATTTTTTTCGTCAAAAATAAAAATTAAGATTAAGTACGTTTCGCATTCATGGGAAAAAAATAGCTTTTTTCAAAGTGTTGCCATCACATTGATTAAAGCTCTAACTGAAAATAAATTAAATCTTTTTGGAAATGAAATCTGCAAAAATATAATTTTCGGCACGTGTCTGTAGGAAATGAAACAAATATAAAATATTATTTTTTCTAAAAAATAAATCCAAGAAAAATTATTTTATGATCTTTTACACTCTCTATACAGGGTGTTTATTCAGTCCCGGATCCATTTTGATATTTAATGACTCATAAAATAATGAAGATGTAAACAAACTTATGGCATTTATTGATGGAATAATTCATATATTTTCCTTTTCAGGTTTGAATATTTTTACTTTTGTAAATATCGTCTGCGCGTGTTTTTAATTTCAGATAATTTCATTTTCCAGTCTAAATATCTGTACTTTTCTAAATATCGTCTGCTTATTAATTGCATTTTTCTCTCTTTTGTTTTTGGCAACTATTGAAATGTTATGTTTACTTTTGATGTGTTTCTTCTATGTAGTACTTTTGTATGTGATGTTTTATTCGAGCGGATATTAAGGAGAATGCATACACCACAAGAGAAAGCACAGATTTTATGGTGGTCATAGAATTAATTTCCAATCAACTAAATCACTGACTTTTAAGAGTTAATTTCTAATCACTTAAACTGACTGATTTATGAAAATTTGAATATCACTATTCAGTAAAAAAAGGATAATTTTAGATTTTCCATCGATCGCTTCAAAGAAAATATGCCAATCAGCTCGCAGGTTTCTCAAGATTAATTGGCCTAAGATTATGAAAATGGTGAGTTTTTCTAAATTTTTAACATTTAAATCTTCATAAATAAGTCTTAGTTGATCGTGGAAAATAGAAGCATTCATTCATTTATTTAAAATTTGGTGTGTCCAGAATATTTCTCAGAATATGATACCTTACTGCATAAATTTAGACTTCATAATTTTTGAAATATATTTATAAGCAGGAACAAAATATTATTATTGATTTCATTTCAATCCTTTTGAAAGCAAAACTAAAAACTGAATTTTATACTGAATCTCAGAAATTTTTGTTGAATTATTGTTTGAGATATTACATAAACTATGAAAAATATTTTGTAGTTAACATAAGACTTAAATACCGAGCGATTCTGTTTGCAATACTCATATTCAATAATAATAATAATTAATAAATAACACTAAAGATGATAAATAAAATAAAGCGCTTGGTTTTATTAAAAAATATCTTAATATTAATTCCAATTTCGTCATTTACATTTTAAATTAAAGTTGAAGTTTTACCGAAAATGGCAACAAATTTGTAAAATATATATACTAAATTGAACGAAACGATCTAAACAGTATAAGTTTGGTATGACTATCAAAATTTGAAGATTAAAAATGTTTTGTTTGAAAATCCTTTAAGAGACTAGTTACTTAAAATATTTAATTGAAAATTGTAGCGAGCGGTAATACTGGCGAACCGGCTGGTCGCCAAAGGCGGCTAGTTAATAATAAAGAAGAATGTGTTAGTAATTTTTGGCGCTCTACAGACCAGATTTCTTCATATAGAGTCATCAAATTTAATACAAATATATTTTTGGGATGGAAATGTGCCCAATATTTTTGATACTTTAATTAAATAAAAATTAAGTTGGATTTCAGAGCCTTCTTTAATAACTTTCAAAATTATTAAATTCACAAAAATTGTTTTTACATCTTAATAAAATCTTAGTAAAATTTGAAAAGGTATAACAGTAATCTAACTTAATCTGAAGGTTTGTATTTCCTGATTTTTAAAAATTTTATAAAAATAGTCTTTTTGCAAAATTTTTAATCATTCTTTTATTATTGAAACAAAATTCAAATCGTTTTCATCGTTTCATCAACAATTATATCACGTGATTTTTTTCATTTTTAAAATTTCGAAAACAACGGTTTTGCTTATTTACGTAGTCAGCATTCTGAATAAGAAAATTAAGTTCCAAAAATGGGAAAGGCGGTAAGAAGGTGGAATATATTACAAATTACATTTCAGTTGATTCATTATATTGTCATGGGACTCAATTCCATTAGGAAGATTTGTTTACAGAACTATTAAAGTAGTAATTATTGAAATATTATAATTACTATTATTATATTAAATATTAATATATATTATAATAAGAAGACTTTAATTTCTATCGCAATTCGATGCTTAAACGATATGCTTAATATTTTGATGAGGAAATTTTAATCATCACTTGAGAAAGTTTTGCAATAAGAGATTGAATTTAATTCAAAGGCATCCAGTATTTTTGACAAAGCATTAGATTGACGATGAATGGATGATATGACGTTATATAAGTTCAAATAAAGATAATTATTATTCAGACCAGATGGAACGTCACCCGTTTTCTCACATATAGTTAAGTACATGCGGACCGCCAGATGTGGATCCTTTTCTCTACTAGAGTCATTGTTTCTGGCCATTTGTTACTATCTAGGTGTGGCAAAACAGATATGTAACCATCCGTTTCAAATAGATCCATCATGTCTTCAAGTTAGAGAAACGCCAAAGCATCTGGATGCTAAACTTTTATTTCCTTATGAAGAAACTCCACAAGTCATCAAGAAACGATCAATCATCAACAGCCATTATCATTAAATGCCAAACCTAGGGACACTTCATCCGATATTAGCTGGGAATTGATTATAATTAAAATATGTTCCAGAGGGATCAGCCACAAATATGGTTCCTTAACAGTCACTCCCTCGATCATGTTGAGACCATTGAGGAAGCGTTTCTGAATAGCTATTGGGTGATAGGGAACTCAAGTTACCCAATGAGAAAATTGGAGGCGGATATCTGACGGAAATAAAATACAGTATTTTTTTTATAGTCAGAGAGGAAAGGAGAGAAAGGCTTCGAATCGGAATTTGGAGAGACGTTGGTTTTCGGAGAAGTTGTTCCTGATATTTTGAGAAGTTTCGTTTGATTCCGGCTTCTGTGTTCGGATCCATCCTATAAAGATCGGTGGATTTCTGGAGGAGCCCAGAAATAGCAGTGTAGAGCCAACAGTTTGTTAGTGGCCTTTTGATGGCTTATTCTCCGATTTTATCGAGGAACTATTTCGTGACTGAACTGTTATTTGTTAATAAATAATTTTAACCTAGATGAGAACAGGGTTTTTTTTGTACATATATAAGGCTGTAAATAAAAGAATTGTTTTGTCACGCTGCTCTTTTATTTGATTGGTCTTGATACGGATATTACTAAATATATCAGTTAATCATACCAAATATTAAAATATTATTGTATATTATATGTACTTACTTTGTATATCGATTAGATTTAATTCTATCGATTAAAAAATAGTGATCTATTACAACCAGCTGGTTCATGTTCTGTTTATTGAGTACATGAACTTTTCTAATAGAGACCAATCTTAAAAAAAGGGTACAAAACTCATTCACATGATAGATGCATTAAAGATACCAAATTCTTGTCAAATATCTATATATCGTGGTTATTGTTCGCCGTGTAAACTATCGGTGGTCTCATTCAAGATCAATAATTTTAGATGGAGGTGAACTGGAGAAAAGACCTTTAATGCAATGTATGGATGAAAATTTCGGGGAGGGGGCACTCCCCCACCCACCCTTCTTGATATAACTTATAAACATATATATATACTTCCGGCGATAATATGGGCACACACACAATATGGTACCGAATTTGGTAAATTGAAACATAATGATAATCTTAATTTTTAATGATTATTTAAACAGCAATAATAAAATCAAAATTTATATCGCTGGATAAAATGTTTATTCTGAAAAGTAGTTAAGATTTTTGGCATTTAATTTGTGTTATAACCATTTTTATTTTCGAATTCCCATTATTATGAAGCGAAATATTGAATATTCTGTATTACATCATTACTTTGAACTAATCATTTCAACTGACATCTTAATAAATAAGTATCTAATCGGAATTGTATTTGCCCACAGTCTAATTGCTAACAGCAACTAATGTGTAAATTCTCCAGTAAATGCGTTTAATGATATTAACTTCATTAAATTAGTAGTTACGCTACGATCGCTTCAACCCCCCCCCCATTTCCCGTTGAATCCACTACCGCCCCCACAAAAGGCCCTAACACCCACTGAGGGAGGAAAGGTACCACCCACCTTAAGAATTTATATTCTAAACATTTGTATTTAATTTGAGTTGTTTCATGTTTGTTAAAATGGAATTTTGGTTTCCGGTTTTTAAAGCATCTCTGAATGTTCTAAAGTTTTGAAATTTTATATACTTGTGTGTTATGAGAAACCATATGCTGTTTCAAAAGCCATTTAAGTTAATGAATAGTTAATCGATAGATTATATTAAATTGTAATGTAGCCTTTTATTTTCAACCTTTTTAATAATATAAGTTATATTATTAAATTTATGTTTTTAGGAAGCTGATATATAAAAATGCTATTTCCAACGTTCAGTTGATGCATTACTTCAATGCATTGTATCAGAAGTTTGTACAATCCATATTGAAATAAAAGTAAGATATATTCATCGGTTTTGTAAACCAGTAAATGTACAGAAATTTTTTTCTCATTATTTCAAATGCATTTTGCTCAAATAAAGCGGTGGCCTGTCTATTTCACCTCATAACTCTCAGCGAGTTTACAAAATACAAAATATAAGTACGACATTCATCTGTCCAGAAAAAGTAGTCAATGTAGAGCATAATCTCTCGATTTACTGCACATGCATTTACGACAATGAGGGGTTCGCCTAATTGATCAATACTAATTGTTTAGTGATAGCCTGTGTATTTCATTTAACGATTCTGTATCAATTTACATAGCATGGTCAGTTTGCAAATTGTTTCGCAGGTTATTTGTCAATTCACTAAGTGATAGTATCTATATTTTGTCTAAATAGTGTCTATATATT
Source organism: Argiope aurantia (assembly GCA_026543865.1). Classification (NCBI taxonomy): domain Eukaryota; kingdom Metazoa; phylum Arthropoda; class Arachnida; order Araneae; family Araneidae; genus Argiope; species Argiope aurantia. Next base: position 22,210 of record JAPMOR010027393.1, read on the forward strand.
TGTTCTGTACCAACTTACTAAAAATTGATTGACATATTTTGCTTACCTGCTCTATACTAAGTAATTCGCCTATTGCTTTGTATAAATGTACTCCCTCTCTCCCCCTCTCTCTCCCCCTCTCCCTATCCCTCCCCCCTCACATTATTTAACCATATTTTCGTAATTTATTTATATGTCTGGAATTTTCGTCCTTTTTTTTAAAAAGCACGCTTTTGAAATAAGTACAATATTTTCAATACATTGTTTAATAAATAAATTCGTACTACTACAACATAAATCGTAAAATTACGTAAAGACGATAACATACAGGAAACATCAATTCACTATTTCAAGAAACAGCCTACTTCTGGCCAACGAACTCATTAAAGTGAACAAAATTTTATATACCTTTAAATGAGATGACCCGCATCTTCTGTAAGCAAGCATGTTTCAGGGCACTTAAGCCAAATAAAAGCTTTTAAAGCGATGTTAGATTTTATACTGTTTTCACTTCCTTTGCTCTGTAATACTGCAAAGTAAATTTTAAATTAAACTTTTGGATAAGAAATTTTTCAATTATAAATGATTTGCGAATTGCGGATTTATATAGCGTATATTCTACTATATTTTCTTTTAGTTTTATAAATGCTAAAAAGGTGAAATTGACTTAATTATTTAATTTTATTTAGTTTATTTCAAATTGCAAAATTACTGACAAAATGGATTATTGCTACAGCTATACAAATATTTTCTATAAAGTAGAGATTTGTAAGTATAAAAAAAATTCACGTTACATGGAAAATATTAAGATAAATTATTTGATATAAATAATAGTATAAAGTATTTATTAATTTTTTTCTTACCAGTTAACAATCAATATCAGGAAACACAACCAAAAATAAATAGATAAAATAAAGCAATATTTTTTGTTAACTCTAATCTATTAAAACTTACTTTTTTTTATCATAAGCAAGTATTTTCATATTAATATCAATCAATGGAAGCATTAATTAGCAAATACGAAATTATTTGATTAAGAAAACCAAAAAGTAAGAATTCAATTAGCATCTAAAATTAACCAGCGGGGTTAATCGCACAAAACTTTCTCCTACTTTCTATGAAAGATACCTCCCCCCTCCTCCTTCCATGTAAAAGAGTAGATTTTTAGTAAAGCCATTATTGCATGTCATTGGCGAACAGTAGTTACGAAATATTGGTCATTGGCGTGAATCTACCATTTTTAATTAATTTATCGTGCAATGTTTAGCGATTAGTTTGGCGAATTAAAAATATATGACCGAAATTTTAATTTATGATTCTTTTGGTAAGGAAAAGTTACCAATTTAGAATTTGAGGAAACAACATTTAAATTTAAGTTATGAAAATAAAACTCAATTTGACTTTAAAATTAAAAATTATTAAAGGTTTACAGAAAAAAAATATTAAAGGTTTACTGTTAAAAAAATTATTAAAGGTTTACTGAAAGAAAGCTATTTTATTATGATGACAGTTTAGGAATTAAGATTGCTAAAAAAATTTCTATTAAAAGTTTATTGAAAGAAAACTAAACTACAGATTCATTAAAAGATTACTGAAAAATATAGTTTAAGAAAAATCTATTTTTCAACTCAGGCACCTTCTTATCTTAACAATTATATAAATGAGAACATAAAAGGCTTTCACAAATCTTTTCACCAATTTATAATAAAATATTGGTAAACAAATTATTTATCGGATATTATAAAATTTAAAGATTTTTAATTAATTTATCAATTATTTTACATCTTACTAATATATTCGCACACACACAATATGTACATGACATGATGAGACAGTACATAATAAACCTAAAGCACTGTAGAGTGCCTGTAATTCTTTTATTTGTACTGAAAGACCTTAAACAGTACTCAAAAACTCTTCCAAAGAAAAGTACTTCCGAATTCGGTGGACTTCTCCGTAAAATAAAGAACCGAGTACAAAGAAAAATCGAGTTTTCTGCCTGCTTTTAGATGTCTGGAACTCCTATAAACTTAGTTATATTCTGAAATCCTTCCCTTCCCTGTGCTAATCTCTTTCTAAAAGTTAGAATAAAAAAAGGGATGAAATAGAATTTGAAATTTAAGGATCTTACTACGCCAGTGTCGATGTGAAGGGCAGAATGGCTTTCCACCCAATAAAATACGAAACGGACTTTAAAAATTTCATTTATTTGTTCGAGAGATCCAGTTTTTTATTTTATTTTGCTTTTTTAGTATAGTTTGCTTAGATATTTGGATAAATGAGGTAAAAGAAGGGAGTACAGCTTTAAAGGAAAATAATACATAGCATGAAACTAACATTATATGCATTACTATCTAACCTGTTTTAGAAACACAAAGGTGAAAAAAGATATGTTTAATAAAAATGCAAAAAGAAAAGTTGTCTGGCAGCATGATGTTATCTATGTTGACAAAATGCAGCTGTGTTATGTATACACATAAAATAATAATGAACAAATACATTTATTGTATTTGAATATCGTTTATAATCTTAACTAGTGAATGTGTTTCTACCCATTTATGCATTTACATAATATATTGCATTTTTCGTAAAATTCTTTTGAAGGGGGAAAAAAATGGAAATATTGATAAACTATTGAGAATCGATTTTCTCTTTGGGTCTTTTCCTTATCGATTGAGTCAAAAATTAAATACATATTATTTTTTATGGGAATGAAATACAGCATTCAATTCATTTATCACGATGTGATTTTATTTAATGCTTTGACATACTTAATAATGAATAAACTAACAAATAGTAAACTTGTAGCCGGTTTTGGTCCGAAATATGATACAAATTTACAATTTTAAGTACCATTTGCCAGCTTCTATCCATCTAACTTTTGTGTTTTTCAGTTACCGTTTTACATGTAAAAATAATTTCAAATATGGTTTATTCGAAAAAAAAAGGTTTAATCAGATTAATCAAATGTCATCGAATTCGAATTCCGAGTTCATGTTTTTATGGAAATGCTTTCTAAATATATGGGGAATAAAGTTCCAACAAACTAGATTAACCACAGCTTGGCTACTGCAGCTTTCCTAACTGAAGCATACGGAATCTGATTGACCGAACCACCATGACAGCATTGGCGGAAACTAAAGTCGAGTCCTAAGGGCTATCCTGTCCACTGTAGAACCCTGCCCTTGAGAAACATGTTCGTTTCTCGTAAGAGACAGCCAACCCCCATAATTTTTGTACCCAAAAGCGAGACCCAATCACGGTCACTTTCATCTTCGTAGCCGAGGTGCCTCCGGTGAAAGAGCAAATTAAATTAAGAAAACCGACACCTTATACCATGTACATTCCAGAGAACTCGAAGTAAATGTTACAAAAACACAGCCTAGATGCACAAGAAAGATTACACTTGTAGAAACTAACCATACACAGAAATTCGCCAACTCGCTATGAGAACTGAACTCCATAAAGATGTTCCCTCATTTCTTCGGTTCTAGACTTTTGTACATGATAGGACGTCAAACAGAATTCTCCAGAGAAGTTTCTAGACCTCGGCTCCTAATTTACTTTGAGCAATAATTCTTACATTTTCCACAACTTTCATTTTTGAGATCAAAGGATCGCCAAGGTTTTCACCGACGTTCGGAATCATTGAATCATCCTTTTATTATTCATTAAAAATCTTTGTATATTTCCTTTTTCAACCATAAAACCAACATGGTAAGTAAACGTTATAACGCATTCGTAACAATCCCTTCAGTAAAGAGATTTTATATATATCACATATTTTTTATTCAGAATTAAATTAAGTACTATTCACATTTTGCAATCACAATTTATTTATTTATTCTCTATTTTTATATAAACCATAAACATTACTGCAAATAAGCGGACGACTTCTTGGTATTCCAAAACACACATAAGCATCTAATTCTACAATTTGAAGGTAGGCGAAATTTTGCCAAGCTTTTCTCCCTACAGCCTTAGTAGTTGAAACATATGTCCCATTCCTGTTTTAAAGAAATACGAAAAACGTTGCTCATTTTTTAAAAATTAATTATTGCAATCTCTATCTGCAAAATTAATTATTTTGCAGATTCCATTAATGCTTTGTGCAGATTCAATAGCGTTCTTGCCTTTTATATCGTAATGAAACATAGAGCAATTAGCAGTTTATAGCTAGATCATAAGATATTATAATATCTAAAGCTAATAGATCTAATATATTTTATCTGTGAAGAACATATGTATAGCTCCTCGACAGTATTCTGTAAAGAAGTTATAATTCTTCCCAACATGCATTCGAGCATTACAATTCAACTGACGTTTTGGTACATTTCTATTTTCCAAAAATTTCAGTAACTCATTAAAAGAAATATCTAGCTTTTTTTTTTTTTTTGCATAGCTTTGGTTTTACCATATTCTTAAAATCTTCCGTTAATTTTCTATAGCCGTTTGATCATTCGAGTCTGACTGAAACATATATTTTTGTTGATAGTATTGTAGAACAACTCGGAACAATCGTAAAGCGTCAAACAAAGATCAAATATTATGATTCCTAGAGAAACTATATCGATTGCCCTAACTTTGACACTTAATTAAACAAAAGTATTAAAATCACATAAATTGATAACTTAATAAATAGCATTTTCAAACTTTTAATACTACGGAGCCTTTTAAATTTTGAAAAATCATTACTAGCCAACAATTGTTGAATAATAATATGCTGGAAACAGTCAAACTAATCATTATATGAGACTCAATTTATAACTTATTTTCTATGGTAAAAATAATACTTTAATGATTAGTTTTACAAATTTTTTCAATTGCTCGTAAACTACCAATTTTATTTATTGTACTTAAGGTAGTTATGGAATATTTCTGGAATTATTCCATATTGATTTTAAAAATTTTCATTTGCTTGTATGTTAACAATTTTATTTATTATACATATGGTAGTTATGGATAAGATATGGAGATAAAATATAAGTGCTTCTAAGCAGATACCTCAGTAAGTAATTGTATCCCTTATTAATGGACATTCCATATTAGGAAAAAATTGTGACATCGCCAAATTTTCTATTCTAAGGAGAATGAAAATCAGTGATACCTGACATTTTAGAATTTTGTGACATGACATGAGCTATAGACAAGACTGTAAATTTTTATTAGAATTCTACTTTAAGAGTATTTAAAAATTCACTTCTCAGAGAAAATGGAATTACATAAATAAATGAAAATGATGTTTTTCTAGTTTAAAAAATAAGTTTTTTTTTAAATAATGCCACTTTTACCACTTTCACCACTTCAATTTTATAATCACCACTTTTGGTGATTATAAAATTTCAGTTCTCTTCTAGGACCATTTTAGGAAGTGACACGGAAATTTAAAATTATATTTAAAAAAATCTGCCTATGAAACATTTTAAAATTTTTTTTCATCGGAAGATTCAGAAATATTCTATACTTTAAAAGAAAAAGAAGAAGCATTGAAAAGAAATATCAACCAGCACCGAGCGTTCTCTATCCCTCCAATCCCCAAGTGACAAGCCACCAGGAGACCCTTGCGGCTACAAACCCATCATGTGATCGGCGCGAAGACCGTTTAAGAAGATCAACGTTCCCCAATATGAGCTTTCTCACCAACGTTGTTTGCTAAACTCTCTCCAACATATGCACACCCTCCGGTACTTTCCATCTTCCAGTTAAAGGTTCGGATAAAAAGCACTTACAGCTCTGGAAATTGGGCTTTTCAAACAGCGCACGCAATAGAAAGAAGACGGCTAAAGGGTAGGGTGCAAAAAGAATTCCCTCCTGGTTGGGGCCGTGGCGAATCATAGTAATCTATGGTTAGAATTCGAACGATCGAGGAATTTTACTGTACGTTCCTTCCTTTTTTTCTTCTGCCCCTTCTTTGGACCCTCGCACGCAGAAATTCGAAAGAAAACATCCATCTACAAGGGTGTTGCATCCCCTCATCCATATGGATGGCGCGAGGATGGTCTTGACTGGCGTTCTTTTTCTGGAGGGGGCTGGGAAAACCGCCTTTGAACCCCTTTTGTGCTTTTCTTACAGGGAAGGGTTTTGAAGGAAGCAGCAGGAAACGGATACGTGAGGCAGCGCATTATTCCACGGGTGTCTACTTTTTTTTTTTTTTTTAGTGTAAGATGGACTATCGTTTTTTATTTGTGAATTTCATTAAAGAGATTTTGCCTTGGGGAGATGTTGGAAGAAGGAATGCACTGGGTTTCTGTAGTGGTTTAAGAAAACGGAACGAAGTAACTTCCAAAATTTTCCCGTTCAGAATGATTTGGGAAGTATCCAACATTGCAAATAATGGAAGAGTTTTGTTTTTTGTTGTGTGCAACCGTTTGGTCATACTCAGCCATATTATATTCCAGCAGCGAGTGAATTATTTTCAATTCAGAAACTTTAATTCACTGTATCAAATATTTCCTTTCGAATTTGATTGCACCAATATAGATTATGTCATCTTAAAATCAAATATTTTTATGATAAATTGAAAAATAATTCACTGATTATTGATCAGTAATTAGAAAACTTTTCCAAGTACTGAAACGTCAAACTAAATAAAACTGAATTAAATGAGATCGGTGTTGATTAATTCAGTTTTTTTATGAAGTTTGATCCATGGAAATTAATTTGCAATCGCTCTTAGATTGATTATATTAGCTATTGAATGATGCGAGCCAAAATTACAAACTTAAACTTACTAATTACTTCAAATTTTTTTTAAAAAAAACTAGCCGATCATGTCTTCCATTTCATATATAAAATAGATTTTTATTTGAAAGTTCTAGACTTTATCAGTTACGAAATGCTAGTCAAAAGTAATTTTTCCTTGTAATATATATTTTATTGTTTAATTTGTATCTAATATATAAAAATGAATTTTTATTTGTTCATATTTTATGCGCTGCCGTACCATTCATGCGATTGCAATAAAACTTTGCCAACTTATTGCTTTGAACTTAGAAAATCCATGTTTTACACATGGCCGGCTGTATATTGGATGCTCACGAGTGGGACAGCCAAGAAATTTGTTTTTGCTGAAAATGGAAAAACAAACAAATAAACAAAATGTACACCCTAAAGTATACTTGAATAATATAGTCAAAGAATAGAATAAATATTACTTATCTTTTATATACATCAAATTTCAGTGAATTCATTGTTGACAAGAAAATAAGTATCATTTTTATATCATTCTTAATTAAAGAAGATAGCTATTTCAAATGATATTTCTGAAATTATTTCTTCTGCGGCAGCAAGGCGCCAGGTACAGCTAGTACTTTATAACGTGCCATTTGAAATTTTAAACTAATCGCTAAATCATATGATACTGATATTATATTAAAATCAATTATGTTAAAGACACAGTTCATTTAAATTCATGATAATTTAACAAACATATTCCTTCTACATATATAATGTACATAATGGACATATTGAAGATTAAAATACATGTTCCAGTTAAAAATTTAGTAAACGCACCAATGAACAAAGAGATAAATTCCCAGATAAAATTGCCATTTTGAATCAGAATTAATTTCTATAACAAAATCTGTCTGAGAGAGTTGGCTTTAATGATCCTTATCTATACGCGCCTAACAATAGATAATCATTATTAAATTTGTCAGCACTTAGCTCGCAATCCTTTGGCGCTCTTCTAATGTTGATCACGTGTATCGTAACAAGCCAAATGGAAAGTTGGCGAAAACGATCTACTCGTGCGGCGAATTCTTAACAATATCGCCAAGCTGCGATCAGGTTAAATCACGATTACTATCTTAGGTCGAATTACTTCATACAAAAGGTGCCAACACACAGAGGCTGGACTCGTATTACTCCCACTATGTAATCAAGGCATGTAATCTTTAAAAGGGCCCAGGCTCTAGCTGGTATCTGCTAAGTCGTCGTCGTCCCTTTTACGTCAATGGAGCAGACTTAATCAATGGTCCGATGCATTTTCCACGTCCATAGTTATTGCACGAATTATCTCCCGAACACGTCCTGCGGAATTAGAAATGCAGATCAAACGAAACAAAGACTTTAGAAATTCTGCATTCCAATAATTACATAGTTACATTACAATAATCCACCGCCATTGTTCGAGGTGGAGCGCAGATAACGTTCGAAATTAACGGTTCCTGGTCCCAGCATGACGTGTAGTGAGAATTTGAATAACTACGTGCTCCTCTGCCGTAAATGATAGCTAATTAATTTGTTGATTAGCATTTTCACCAGGAGAAATTTTCGCTCTTTTGATGTTTGAAAGGAGCACTTAATGATTTAGCATCGGTATCCTTTGATTTAATGCAGAGCACGCGAAAGTTCATTTAGTCCAATTTAGTTTGAAAACTTTCCATACACTAATAAGATTTTTTTTTTTACCTGAAGAAATTTTTAAATTAATCATGATATTATTTAATAAGTTGATAGAAAAAATATTTGCATTTCCTTGACCAATAATGACGCATAATGCTTCTTCAAAAGTGTGGAATGTGGCTAGATAATTTTTCTCCGTTTTCAGGTTTAAAAAAAAGTTGTATAACTGAAGTATCAATATTTATTTTATTAATGACTGCTTAAACTTTCATTTTTTCAGTAATTATTTACACTTTTCCATTATTAGAAACTTGAATAACTACAGTTTGTTTCCATCTGCCTTTTCTTTACTAATTCTGCATGTTGTAAATTAACTATGATATTATTTAATAAATCGTTAGAAAAAGCATCTGCATCTATTTGACCAATAATGATGCAAATTGCCTCTTTGCAAATGGGAAAGGGAGTCGTATGCATTCAAAAAGATAATTTTCCTCTGTTTTTTTATTACGATAAATGTTATACACCTAAATGTTTGATTTAATAACGACTATTTAAATTCTGATTTTTAGTAAATATTTACGCCTTTCCATTAATAGGAACTTGAATAACTAAAATTTGTTTTCATCTGTTCTTTCACTTTTAATCCTGCATGTTGCAAATTAGTTATGATATTATTTAATAAATCGTTAGAAAAACTATCTGCATCAATGTGATCAATAATGATGCAAAGTTCTTCTGCATAAAAGTGGATGATTGTGCATGTGCATTCAAATAATTTTTCTCTACTTTTTTACTACAATAAATGAAGTACTACTGAAGCATCGATGTTTGTTTTAATGACAACAATTTAAATTCTCCTTTTTTAGTAAATATTTAAACTTTTTCAGTAATAGGAACTTGAATAATTAGGATATAATATACAACCGCTCTTTCTTAGTTAATCCTATGTGCTGTAAAACATTTGTTACATCTATCATCATCTCTTTTATTTAAAATTCATATTAAATTCGAAATAATGAAAATAAAATTGATAATCCTAGTAATAAATAGAATGAAATTAACACGTAGTTGTCTAAAAAATTTAACGATGAGTGCAATTTTTTGAGAAAAAAATGAGAGAATGTTTCTTATTGTATATTAAAAACTACTATAAAATGTATAAAAATTATTCTAAATAAAATATATTCTAAATAAGGATGGCTTAAAATTTAGAACTTTTCAAAGAAATTATTTTAAAACTCAGCTTATGATATATGCAGCTTGTAAATCACAACTCTGTTAATTATAATTCTGGCAGAATAATTCGATACAACTCATATTTTAATATTTTTATTATATATATATTTACTTATCTTTATTATTCCAATTCGTAAAATGGCATTTAAATTACATAGTACTAAATCATTGCAATAAATAATAAAAATATTTCATTTTAAGAGGATTTTTCACTTTGTTCAAATAAATATAAAAGAGTTAATTTTGCATATATCACTTCCTCATATATGAAATATGCAAACATAAAATATTAGAATCGTCATAAAAATTCGGATTTGAGATTTTGACGAATCTAAATTCATTTACAAATTGAAATCATATCAGATTATGAAATAGAATTTTGATTAATCGAAATTTTGTGAGCCTAAAAAATCCTTTTTGCAATTATATTCTTCTGTGTTCAAATATAATAATTCCAAAAATAGTTTGAGTTTTACTGACGAAATTTTCTATGTGGACTTTACACCAAATTCATACTCTTTTCAAATTTTAAACGAAATAAATTTATAAGAAGTTAGTATGTCTGTAGGTCCAAGTATATAAGAACCAAGTACAGACGACAACAACAATAGCGAGACCGATAAAATTTCGTTCACAACTTTAGCAGTTAAAGTGTAGATTCGTCTCAAATCTCGAACCAAATCCATCAATGGATTGAACGTTTTTTCGATCTATATATACGCATGTATGTAAGAGTAAAGCAACATACGCATGTATGTTGCAACAAAGCAACTTAGATCAAATTTAGTGTCAAATTTTGGGTTTCAATATGTTGAACAAAAATTGGTCAATTAGCAAACACAAGCTTTTCAATGTTACGCGAGATTAAAAAAATAAAATTCGGAGTACAAAGGTAGTTTACGATCTTTCTAAATTTAACAATTTTTATGTATGAGAGAAAAGGATAACACCTTTAATAGAGAGTATACGAGGAGCTTAAGGAGTGATCACTGCCATTGCCTTTTATCGCTTAATTGGGCCACGCTTCATAGCTCTTAGAACCTTGATTCTTCGAATATGCTTGTATTGCGGATATTAAATGGACAACGCAGTTGCATCTGTCAAAGGATTTGTACTTTTTCACGCTTGTGTATTTTCGAGAATTGTGGCAGATGGGTTCTTCCAGAACATTCCAATAATTTTTATTCCTTACCACTTATTATTGCAGTAACATAGCAAATTTACCAATCAAAATTTTTAAAACTATATATCCTTGTTATGTTGTATGAAAAATCTTTACATAGCGATATAGTACAGTAGAAAACAAAATAGTTTCGGATGGTTTTAACGATTTCGCTAGGAATTATCAGAAAATGGAATTATTCGAGTCTAGATTTACTTAAGATTTTATTTTTCAAAAATAATGTGTTTACAATTTAAAATTGTTAATATTGTACGAGGAAGAAATAGAGTTAACATTATTGTATGTAAACGAATTTAAAATGTGAAATATATTACGAAACAAAATTATTTTTATAGGCACATATGCTTGATAATTATAATCAATGTTATAATTTCTAAATATTGACAGGGGAAAAAATCAGAAATTCTTTTTTAAATTGTTTTCTTAAAGAAATATTGATTTTTTATTATTATTTACTCATACTTTAAATAACGTAAGAGGTTTTATTTATTTATTTTGGCATAAAAAGATTTTTATTTTTTGCCTGCAATTTCTGTACACTTTCAAAAAATGAAAGATACTAATAATACTATTCCAAATATATGTTATAAAAGAGAGAAATAAATTCTAGATAAACCACCGATTTTTATAAAGACACTTCAAAGTTGGCTTGGAATATATATATGCAATCTATGCTGACTTAAAATCTGCAAAAGTGCGTTTATTATTTTCAAAGAGATCAAAGAGGAACCTTGAGGGGCCAGAATTGGAAGTTTTTGAAAAAAAGAAACAAGCAAGAAAGAACAGGCTTGACAATTAACGTGCTTTCGAAAAATGCATTATTGAGCATATATTTTGCTCGAAAAGAATCAGCAAGAAAATTTGAAATTTGAAAGAAAGTGTTATCAATTAATTGTAATAATAAAAATTGTATTGAACAATTCGTTACATCTTTCAATATATATGACTAACTTTTTATATAATATAAAATGCATATGATAATGACAAGAAAGATGATTAAGGTAAGTTAGCAGATTAAAAGTCAATTTTGTCAATAGTCAAATATTTCTTTATTTAGAAAAGCTATTTTTTGAGCAATTTTCTTTACAAGAGCTTTAAAGTTTGTTTTTACTTTTATTTTTTGGAAAGTTACAATTATTTAAAAACTTGCATAATTTATAGTTTAAAACTATTTCAAATATTTAAAGGCGTTTTTTTTCCAAATTTTACTGGAGTAATTTCTTTAGAATTGAATTCTTTGGATACAGAACTGACATGTTAAATTTCTTGGAATTTTTACTTTCTGAAAAATGTCGACATGCATTATGGAATAATTTTACATTTATTATACTCTATATAAATATGCTTTTTAATTATATATAATTGCTTGTATACTTTGATTTTATAAAATATATATAATTTTTTTGTAAGATAAAATCTGACTTATACGGCAGAAATTTTGGTATAGTTTATATGTTATGTTTTTTTAAAAAATTGACATGAAAAAATTAGAAATAAAACAACCAATTTAAATAAGATGCTAATATAATTTTATTATATAATAACAAATTTACAGTAAATTGTGTTTATAATTTTTTTTATAAATGACAGTAAACTGAATTTTCAGTTCTGAAGACTTTCAACATGAAACAGTAATTTTTAAAGGTATTGTTGATCATGCTATGTATTTTATACGTTATTGACCATTTAGTTAGTTCTATACCTGTTAAAAAGCCATCAGTTAGAAAATAAGTATAGTCAATTAAAATAATTATTAAACCAAATAAAACATGTTATTTTATCATGCAAAGCATGTTATCAGGCAAAGAATAATCATTAACTCTCCAATTATTAACTCTTCCAAAATCAATATACTTGTTTAAAATTCACTTTGAAATAATACGATATAACAAAGTTTTCTGATATAAATGGTGTACTAGGTTACCAGATTGAAATTTCTATGAATATCAATAAAAATATATCAAATTGCTGTAAACAACGCATCAGAAAAGCAATACAAAAATATATCACAAGGATTGGAAGGGCTAAATAAGAAATTTGTGCTGCGGATTTGGGATAGCATATCGAAACACTTTCAAATACAGAAAAAAAAAAGGCAAGAAACACAAACTGAAAAAAAAAATGCAAGTAAAAGCTCTCGTGCACACAAATACAGAAGAGGAATGTCATGAAAATAGCTATAAGCATAGCAAAGAAAAAAAGAAGAACACAAAAAAGTCAGAAAATGCATTTAAGTGAACGCTTTGGAACGGTGGTATCAAAATATGCAATCCCCAAAGGACACATATAAAACAAAACATTGAATGACATTGATCGATTCTGGCTCTAACCAAAGAAAACCGTCCGAAGCCCCATACATTTTGACGCCTGTATGAGAGGAATATGTTTTGTAAAGCATCACCTGTCTCTTTAGCTCACAGCAATGAAAACAAATAGCAGATGCGCGTTCCAACTAAAAGAAAAATGTTTAACGTTTGTAATATATTTCAAAAAGCAAACCTTTGTTTTTGAGAAGAACGCGCAGCATCAGTCGGAACTTGTTGATACGATACGGGGGGGGGGATATCCAGAATAAGATTCGATTTTTAAAATTTTGTTTTTAAAAGTCTGGGTTTGGTTGGAGGCTCTTAAAGAATGATGTATGGCATTTTCTTGAAAAATAAAAGATTCCTCTCTGAGCCTACAGCATTGATGGCACTTGGTTTGTTTCGGTTTTAGGCGATATAACGATCATTAGTTTTAAAAATGTATTTACTTAAATTCTTTGTAAGAAATTAAATTTCTGAAAACTTTGGTTAGTATTGTACTTTTGAGATGATTCTCAAGAATTGGAATTTCGATTTTAAAAATGGTGAAACATCGTAAAATTTTCTTTGTTTTTCAGTTCTGTGTAATCATATTTAGAAGAATGAAACATTTTGGAATCGCTTAAAGATTCAAATAATTTATTCAAATTGCAAATCGAATTATGAGAATATTGCTGATAATACTTGGAATATAAAATGACACAAGTTTTCTTCCAAAAGGTAAATTTCTGAAACCTTTGGTTAGTATTATACGTCCCAGATGATTCTCAAGAATCGTAATTTTGATTTTAAAAATGATGAAACCTTGCATAATTTTATTTGCTTTTCAATTCTCTGAAATCACATTTACAACACTAAAGCATTTTGCAATAATTTAAAAAATAAGATGACTTCTAAAAACGCAAATAAAATTCACTAGAACTTTACGAGAATATTAATGACAACACTTAAAATAGAAAATTAAACAAATTTTCTTCCATATAATAAAAACCTATGAATAATTTTTTTATTAGATCAATTATTTACAATTAGTTTCTGCCTTTGAGAAATATCGTTCGTCGGAAAAATAAACTACAAATAATCAAATAAAATATTTCTAGAAAATATAGCTATTAAATTTAAGGGGGCAGTAGACTTTGAAAAAAGGAAAAATAAACAGAAATATTAAATTTTATTTTTATCGTTTCCTCGCCAAAATATATGTCTTTATTCAACTAAAATAGTGTTATAAGATATGTTGTTCAATGAAATGAATATTTCAAAGGCCTGGAAAAAAAAGCACATTTTAAAAATGATATTGTAATTAGACAAATATCTTTAAAATGTTTCAGGTGCCTTAATTTTGGAAGAAATTAAATAGAATTGATAATAAATATTTCGGTTAACATTAAAAAAAAGGATATACATTTTATATTTAGAGTTTTTTAAATAGCTGAAAGTCAATCTTAGTTCCTAAAAACATAAAATTCTAATTAAAATTAAGTAAGTGTGCACAAAAATATTCTAAAAAATTAGCATTTAATTGGAATTACAAAATCATACTCAATTATATCCCAAATAAATTTTTATTGGGTAATAAAGAAAAAATTAGAAAAAATTAAAAATTGGATCGATTTGAATAATTTTAAATTTTAAAAATAATATTTCGTTTTAAAAAAGTTTTTAAAAAGAAATTTGATGTATTTATGTTTTAATACTTATGCATAAAAATTTTCATAACTCATAATCTTCAAAAATACTTAATAGTGTCCACCGCACCCTTAAATTAAGAACTGATAGATTGATAAATATTTCTAGGGATTAGTAAAATCTAATAGAAATTGAAAATATTTTTTAATAAATAATTCAATATCCAAGCATACTTTTTGATATTAATTATTTAACAATATCAGTTATCCAATTCTTTATTTTCCCTTTGAAACAAAGCCTAAAACACTAAAAGGAAAGAATTTCATTTACTCACGAAATCCCCTCTAATTAATTTTATACATTGTACATAAGTAGAGGTAATTTGATTTCTGATTCTTCAACGAATTTAAAAGTACAATTAATTTACCAATGTGCAATCAAAGCTCCGATGCACACATTGAATGTGTGTTCGACAAATCATTAGCTATATAATGTCGAAGAAGCGATTAGAGACGTGAAGAACATTGACAGCAGATGGGTAGCGCACATATACCTCCCGTAAAGCTGAGGTGTCAGACAAGAAATTAGTAACACTTTTGCCCATCAATTTCCCAAAGAGGGAGGGCAGGAAATCGGATGAATGTATGCACAACACAGTTGCAATCATTATACTCCACATCATCAATCGTTTCGCCGATGTCCTGCTACTAATGACTTGTCTAACATTGTTCGGATTTGAGAGAAGGGCTAAATTCTAAAATGCTGACAAGAAGTCCTGAATTTAACTAAAAACAGTGAAAACTGGAAGTAAATGTTTGATTTTAAAGAATATTTGTCATAAATTAACGGGAGTGGTCCTCCCGAATCTCTCGCATATGCTCTAATAACGATGTTAATCCAGAGAATGTCTTGCATAGCATTGGTGTACAATATTTAAGAAATATTAACCATTGGCGTGAGTTGGGTATTTTTTACTGAATCTTGGCAAATTATTTGGCGATTAATCCTTGGCCCGCAATTAATAGTATATGAAAATCGAATTTGCGTTTTAGAATTGTTTTTCAAAACCGATTGAAACAAAAAATTTGATACAAAAATACTCTTGTACTCACAAAATTACATACAAAATTTGATATATTTCAGTCATTGCGCCTTTGAGCTATCGCGTTTGCATATTACTTAATATACAGACCAACAAACGGTCAAACCCTTGTTAGATTTAACTCAAAATTTGATAGATGCAATGTTAATTCTCTGTGTCGTATTTTAATTGTTCAAATTTGAACGTTTCGAACCCCAGACATACTTAATCTGAGCGGATTTTGTTCAAAATTTGATTTATATCTACAAAAAGAACATATATGAAATTTCATTCATTTAGAATTCAAATTTCATTCATGTGTGTTATCTTTGTCACAGATGAACAGACGGACATTTTCTAAACTGTGTTCTTCCAACTCAGTGAGGTTTAGAAGGTGAAGATTCGTCCAAATCTCGAGTTCAAATTTTTTCTTTTGACCATTACTATATTTTCTTTATACTACTTATACGAAAAAGTAAAAAAAAATCACATCGAAAATAAAAACGATTTCTAGTAGGGCTTGCTTTTTTTTCTGAATTTATTTCCATTCATTTCCATAATCCATTTCCATCGTCTTAGAGATATAATATCAAATCTAAAAACCTACAGAATGAGGGAACATTAAAGCAGTGCAATAAAAATTCTTTTCAGGGCATAATATTCCTTCCTTTTGGCGAATAAAATTTCCTATTTATCCTCATAGTTCTTTCACAGTCATGTAGGAAAAATATTTCTTCTATTCTAGGAGTTACCCTTCTACTTATACAGGGGGAGGATTATGCTTCTTAGAATGCTTGGCCACAATAAAGTTTCGTTACTCTTCATTCTTCGAAAACAGTACTTTCAAGTGGATTTATGCCTTCTTTAGAAACTTCAGAGTACTTGTAAGGAGCGTCTTAAGCACGTCTAAGTGGCCGTCTTAGTGCATTAATTAAATTTAAGCAGAATCTTAACTCTGCTTGCTTTGCACAGAAGTGGAATTACTGCAGTGGTGGTACCTCGGCTTTTAACCGCCAAGAGATACAGGGTAGGAGCAGATAGTGAGCCTTGAGGCACCCCGGTAAGCCGCTGAGGGAGTTTCGAGAGTGGAAAAAAGAGAAACAGCTGATCTCAAACAACTTTCAGAAAAGATAATTTCTCCTTCAAGTGTGTGGAGACAACTTTGTATTTACTTATTCAAGAAGGTAGTTGTTTCAGAAGTCAGAACCTAGTGGTTTTTTTTTCTCCCAGTTAAAATCGGGGTAGCATTAAAATAAATATATAGTTTAGGAGCAATTGTTATGTTTAGTTAAGTAGAGTTTCGAGTTAACATATCAAATAAAAGTGCTTAGTGCTTTTAATTAAACTCCTATATAAAATGTTTATTTAAAAAAAAGAAACGAATCTAACAACTGGTAATGATGTAAAAAGTTAAAACAAGTAAAACTTTTTGAAGTTTTGCAATCATCGTTTCTTTTTTCCCGAAATCTAAGTGAATTGTCTTTTTTTTTTAAAAATTCTTATCCAAAAAAATTGAAATTGTCCACTAAGAAATTAAATTCTTAATTAGCTTTTATTAAACTGTCAGATAAAGAAAATTTAATGATGAATCTTCTATCAAATTTTTGGTGCATGAAATAAATACATTTTAATAAAATTAATTCTTTCTACATATCAGGGAAAAAAAGGGTTCAGATTTTAGAAGACCGAGTTTCTACATTAAAATTATACCTCACAACCTTTATTAAAACCACTATGATCTTTCAAGTGAAGACAGAATTCATGTCCCTCCCCCCTAAATTTTATCGTTCTGCATATTATTATTCCAAATAATTTTTCTTTAATATTTCAAAGTTGAAAATCCTTGTAAACTGTTTCATTTTATTATCATTTCTTATATGTTTGTAAATTCTGTACATAGTTATTTTTGTTTTTTTTTCTATTGTAAATATTTTGGTATTTAATAACATTCCCGTAACATGCCCCTCAAATCGTTTCTGTGACATAATGGTTATGGGTAAGGGGGGTATGAGACAGCGATCTGTTCTGTATTAGAATAAATATTTTCAGAGAAAATAGTAAATATTTAAAAACCAGTGCGGAAGTGATAAAAAACATTGAATTATTCATGATAGGCAAACGAGAATATGATGGTTCACATGTGGTTTTTTAATATAATGAAAAAGCTCTTACTATAAAAGAAAAGAATAGTTATTGAAAAACTCCAGAAATGTAATTTATTTTAACTTGGATATGGCAATATCTGATAGATTAAACAATTTAAAGCATGTGTGTTATGATGAGGTATTTCTAAGTCTGTTCAAAAATTTTATTATAATACATTCTTTATTTTTTATTTGTTTATATCGACATTTGCTTAGTAAAAGCACATTTGTGCTTTCATTTTCCTTAACAAATGTTTATATTTCATATCATATTTGCAAAAAAATCTGACTGTGTGAAATGGGTAGCAAATAATTAAATCATAAGGATTAAACAATCTCGTAAAGAAACAAAAGTAAATTATTTGAATGCTGATGTTGTGTTCAACTTCTAAAAATATTCAATTAATTATTTATGATGTATACCATAAGAAGTTTAATTAATCTATAGTTCTTCAGGGCCTTAAATACAATCAGGAAGTATTCAGTTTTAATTTAAGTTATAAACAATTTGACGATTAATTGTTAAAGTTCTTTAAACTAGAAATTATATGTAGGTTAAAGTAAAAATTAATGTTTAGGAAAGATAATAAATTAATTAAAAGGGGAAACAAAGGTCTTTTCGTCAATTCTACTTAATTAGTAATTAGATTTTGGATTAGAGCATAACTCAAATGCCATTTATGAATAATATTTTGTGTAAGAAACAATAAAGAGCTTTTCCCACCTTTCTAATAATTAGTAGAGTAGGTCTGACTTCCTCTTTATTGACCTTGGAATTACTTTTCTTATTTTCTGTCAGCAACATTCAGCTTGTAGTAAAATTGGACACAGAAGTAAAACGATCAGTTAAGTAGGAGATTATTTAAACGAAACCAGTGAAATCCTAAGTTCTTATTTGCACTTTTCCCAGAAAGTAAAGAAAGGTAAAAATTTCACTGATGCAGCTTTTGTTATGCCCAAAATGATTAATATATGGCCTTTCCCATTTGGAGTCGTATGCTTGTTTATGTACATCAAGTCCATAGCAAACACATGGTAAAATAAAAGCGGTATCGAAGAATTTTAGTTTAATTCAGGCAAATGTTTTATTTTGATTAAACATATAAGAATCGGTTGCAGGCTTGGAAGAGTTTTAGAGAAAATTGATTAGGATTCTAATCTCTTTACTAAGAAGTTTCCATCAAACATTCGATAGCAGTATTAATTTGTAATAATAGCTAGTAATTAGTAATAATAGCTAAAATCAGAGTCACAGGATGGAGCTTGTAACCGTTTACTTCCGGCACATATGCCTCCATTATAATCTAGTGGCGCACTTTTATGTTGACAGTAGAAATTAATTTTTTTCTAAATATACCTTTTTTTTATTGCTATACCTTATAGAATAAATGTCAACAAAAAAAAACTATGAGTATATTTGAGTAGAAATTATTCTAAGCAACTGAAAAGAAGAAAACTCTTTTGTAACCAAAACGCAGCTTTAAAATGAAAGAAAGATTTTTCTAATTCGTGAATACAAAATTAAATTAGAAACTATCTTATTATTGTCTCGTACATTCATACATTTCAAATTCAAAAATATAAACCTCAGCAATATGCATTGCACATCTGTCAGGCTTCGTTACTTAAAAGAACAACGCGTCTAATCCACATAAAAGTATACTGGATCAATCAAGAAATGTAGTGACCCAAATTAGAGAGACAAGTATTAAAAATAATGCGATTCCACTTTCTACAAAGTAGACTCCAAGGAAGACAGCAGTGGAATCCCATAAATCACTTCTACTACAATGAGCATCCACCGAACAAAGTTTCTGACAGTTTTCTGACTTGGTGGAAACCTCAGACTCCCCGCCGATTCGAGATTATCCGAGATCTCGACACCTCTGTGTCCAATTGCCTTCAGCTAGGCACACTTCCATTATTCAGCTAATACCTCTGTAATCTTTTGTCTTAGTCAGAGATTTCGGAAGCGAGAGGCCGCCGATTCGCTATTAGCACGGGTTTCCCCTCTTACAAATGAACAGAAATAAGCTTCGTTAGGATCACAAAAGCTGCAACTAGGACGAATAAGGAATGATTGCTTAGGTAGGGAATGACTTTGAGATAAGGATACAAAGTTCTGGAAATCTAGCCTTGATGTAGGAAGTTTGATCCTTTGTCCTATGTCAAGCAAAGGAAGAAATTGGGGAAAGGCTTTAAATTTCCACATTTTAATTTTTTTCCATATGAAGTATGCAAAGAGGAAGTATCTTAATAGGCAATCCCAGTAGCACACCTGTATTGAACAATATTGTACGATATAAAACAATAAACAATATTCGCATAATAATTTTGAATATTTCATAATTTAATATCTCACAATAATGTACAATATTGTACGGCATTATGTGCTATATGTGGAAGGATTTCAACTTGAGTGTTTGATGAATTTCTATGTTTCTGAACTCCATGAGTTCGAAAAACACATTTTCGAAACGATGTCCATCTATATGTAAATAAAATTACTAAAACCCAAATTGAACTAGATGTAAAAAAGGCACATGTCGAACTTTATTCATCTAATTTGTATATTTCTGTCAAATTTTGAATTAAGTGTATTCTCAGAAAATTTGTCTGCCTGCTTAGATGCACTTCAGCACGATAACTACAAAATATAAAAAGTTGGAAAAAGAAAATTTGATACACAGCTCTTAACTTCTGAAGTGAAGATTACTTCAGATTAATTTGATACTAATCTACACTTCAGAAGTTAATCCAGTAGCGGGTTGATCATCTACTAGTCAGTGCACTTGCTTGCATGTAAACTAGGGTTGTGCGTCTTAATATTTGATGAAAAAGTGAAAACGGTTTGAATTTCAGTGCATTTTAATCTATTGGTGGAAATAAAGCAAAATATTTTTATTTCCCGAAATTCAGAAAAAAATTCGAATTGGTATCATTGAAACGATGGTTTTTATTTGAATTATGAAATGGTGTTAAAATCTATTTTCATGCAAAACATATTTTCGGAAATTATCGTGAAAACCAGCTTTAAGTTGAGTTTTTAATTATTTGAAATTAAAATTTCAAAAATAGTCGCTTCTGTACGCATTTCCTTTCTCCAAAATATATACGTACCGAATTCGGTATTTTAGGTCAAACGGCCTGGCCTGTTGAGTGCCAACACTCACACATTCATCTTTTTATAAATAGTGATATTAGTATTATAGATGATGTTGATATAAAACAGTCTCTAATATGAAAGGTTGAATGCGTCTTTTTACGTCTTAAATGACTCGATCTTTAAAAAAATATTTTTTTACAAGAATTCTTAATTTTTATTTTTAAATTAATAACAGAAATACTTAACATATCTCTGGAATAGTATTGTTACAAACCTGCAATTCGGCTTCCCAGCATAGTTTGTTCCATCAAATAGAAAGAAAGTTTTACAGTCATCTGAATGGGACTAGCGCGTCGGAGGTCCCAGAGCTTGGCGACAAACTTGGAGACCATTTGGCGACTTGGCGACGAATTTGGCGACTTTGGCGCCAAAATAGATAATACCCGAAACTTCGAGAATTTTCCCGATCCGTCCAGTAGGAACCGAGATACGCCTCGAACGTTCCTGATTGGTTGAGAGGCTTCTAGCCCCGCCTCCTGAGACCTATAAAAGGAAGCGGCCGCCGCTGCCAAGGGAGAGACGACGGAGTAGTCCGAAGACGGAGCGGAAAAGCCAGTAGTCCGAGTTCGAAGGTAGAAGGCAGTAGGAGTTCGAGAGTTGGAGAAGTCTGAAGACGGAGCGGAGGAGTCGTAAGCGACGGAGTCAAGCTCGTGCTGAACTGAGCTGTGCGCTACTGTCTGCAGTAGATTCTGGTTGTATGCTACACGTCTCGGGTGAAGATAATCGTCTTCTGTGCTGTATATAGTTGTCGCTTTTGTGCTGTCCTGTGTGTCTTCGTGTAAATAAACGTCGTTGTTTTTATTCTACTTCTGCCTGCTGATTTGAGCGTTCTTTACACCATATCACTCCCACTATCCAAACGAACCCCGACAGAAAATTTCGTAACAGTTTACAAATTTCAATCCCTGTAGTTTTGAACAATTCACATATTTCAGAGTGTGATACAAAATTTTCTAATTATTATGTGAAGGAATAATATTCACTATTATTATTCATCTTCTTAATAATAAATGAATTTAGAGTTCATAATCTCTATACATGCATATATGATGAGTCTCATCTTTATTTACTATAAATATTTACCTTAATAGTTTCGTGGGAATAATTGACTACTGCGTGTGCTAACTTGCTGACATGTTTTTATGTCATAATAGCTTCATCTGTGCTGAGATGGGTGGGATGTTTTCTATCAAGTAAAAGCTCAAAGGGAAGGGATAATATAAATATTTATTTTAATTAAAGATTTATTTCAAAAATCCCGGTATCTTTTCTCAGATCTCATGAGATCTCATGTTTAAATAAGATTTTATACCTTTCAAACCGGTTAGACGGTGGGCGCATAAATCCAAACCCTCTACCAACTCTTTGCGAATCCATCAATTCCACTGAGATATTTTGATTTTCTTTGTCACAAACATCAAGTCTCTGAAAGATGTTGATGTAAAATTGTCATAAAGATAGTCTACGTGTCAGGGAGTTTTTAAAATTCTATTCTCTCTACTAAACAGCTTAAGGAGGAGGCCAATAACTCAGCATTGCTACCATTTTTTAAGCCTATTATTATTCTTCAATACGAGAATAAAGTCATGTTCCTTAGGGGATCGCGGAACAGAGCTTGAAAACAAAATAGCCAGAAAATAGATTAGGAAGTGAGCATTAAGTGCCGTTATGCGTTGCGATTCCCCCAAGATTTTCCTATAAATAGTAGCAGAAGACCTTTGAAATGGTGGAAACAGCAAATTGGATTAGTCTCAAATGTAAAAGGACAACCCCCTTTTCAACGGTCCTGAATCGATTTCGAAAAAGCCTTGATGAATAGATTTTCTCAACTTGAAAAAAGTAAAAGGCTCTGCATGGTAATGATATTAAAGGCTTTCAAAATCAATACATTGATCGAATCCTCTTTTAACTAAAGCAAAATTATCTCTGTAAGAAAAGTGGCTAAAACTGAAGCTCCTGAAAAGTTTTGATGACAAATGTAAACAAGAGATATAAAGGGGCTAGGAGGTTTCTTGGGTGGGGAGTTTAAAGGAAATGTTATAAACTGTCTCCCGTCAAAGTTTCTCTTTCGGGAAATGAATTTCTAAGTTTGCATCGACACGCATGTAATACATTTTTGTGCAGATACCCTTCAAGAGAGCTAAAAGGAGCTAATATATCCTTACGATTTCATTCATTCTGTGTCATGAGCGTTATCTCCTACTATGTAAAAGCAAATAATAGTCAATAGGAATACATTTCGATAGAGGATTTTACTTATATGCTGATAGAAATATATTTGCAATGGTATATACTGGGTACACAGAGCTTATTTTACTATTCAAATCAGAGATTTTTTTCTATTAATTGCATGAGTATTGCATATACTTTACCAGTTGGATTTTTTTTTTCATATATCGGTGAACAGTTTTACTACACGATGTCTTTTAGGATTTTACTTTTTTACTTTACACATGGAATCAATCTCTAATTTTTTTATGGATGATATAGATATTGCATTGGTAACTTTCATATCAACTTTCAGCCTCTTTTCTGTGTCTACATGACATGAGTGGAGATGTTTCCTGTTCAATACTTCGAATTTAATAACGATAACCTTCTGCATATTTTATTTTTTTGTTTAGTTATATTAACGTTCCGTTTTAAAGCAACACTAGGGGTATATTGGGATGGACCTCGAAATTTTGAACCACAGTCTGAACTGGCACCTCCCTCTCCAAACTTCCACACCAGCGGGAGGACGTTTGGCCTCGACGGAAGTGCATGCGACCCGCTTACATGACGGTTCTTCTGTGAAATCTGGTTACGAACCTGAAACCTTCCGGTCTCCGAAGCCTTACCACCAGGACACCACGGCCCTTCTTTTCTGTATTTAATCATCATGTATTTGGTATTATTTCTTTCGCTTGTTTTATAAAAAAATGGAGAAAGGACAGTTATATTTCTGATAAAGGAAGACAGAAATATACCATTCCACAATGGTTTGGATAAGAGATCTCGATTCAAATGATTTGGTGAAGTGAGGTTCAGGTCTTTTGGGGCGAGATGGATTTCATTGTTTTATAACTTATTTTTTTATCATCCTGCAGATTAGTTTTATTGGCATTTGTGTTACCATCTATCTATAAACAGAGAGTTAATAAAATAGGAATATTAAACTCCATGATGGATCAAAGAATACTCAAGGGAAAATGTGTAAAGTAAATTTATACTAAAATTCAAGCAATTAAAAATGAAATACTTATTGTATCTCAATCAGAAGCTCTCAAATATAAATAGATTCAAATATCCTTCGCAGGTAACAGACAAACGTAAAGCCATTTTGTCCCGAAATAAAAAGGAAACGTTAAATACAATCATTTTGAAAAATAATGGATTAAAAAAAAATTGCGACCCTCAATTTTTTCTGTTAAGAAGGATTATATAAAAATTTGCAAAAGTATATTTAAATTAGCAGTGATATGCTCGATATTGTCAAAGAACTACTACCAAGCAAAATACAAATGCTAATAATTTTTCTTTCAAATTCCTCCAGGAAGATAATTTATCACACTCTAGGTTAGAAACAGATTTCTACTAGATTGCTAAGGCTAATTATATTAAACCAAGTACAATTCATACAAATCTAATAAAATGATAATTGCATTTTATTTTACTGTACTTTCAAAATGTGAGCGAATTTTTCTAAATTTGAATAGAAATATTTCATTCGAGGCTTTAAAAACTTTTTTTATTCGCCTTTGTTCAATAATTTGGGATTTGAGAAAATTATTTGGACAACAGTTCCTTCTTTCATAAAAGTTTTAAAATGTTCAAGCTAGGTGAAAGATTTAAGGAACTATATGACTAGGAGATAATTACACATGGCTACTTCGCTCCTATTCTATAAGGTATACGGATTTAATTTGAATGACCTGACAGCCTCGACAGAATTGGCGGAGTGGCAACTGAGATTGAGTACTAAAGGCATCACCAGCCAAGGTACAACCCTTCCTGTGGTAAGCACGTCCCGTCATCAGTAAGAGGGAGCAGACTCCCAACATTTTTGCACCTACTCGGGTGGCGAGGAACCAACCACCATGCAGTAGCTCCTGATTCTCAAATATGCGGTGTCCTCTGGTAGGAGTGATTGGGGCATAAATAAACTATTCTCAGGAAACAATGATGAGTTCAAGAAATGAAATATTTTAATTCAATCAACAAGGATATAAAGATAAATGGTGAGACAAGATTGGATAAATCATTTTTTGTAGCACGTCAAAACGTTATTGGAACGTTTATAATTTTATATTAACGTTACCACTTCGCTGATAAAGATATTTATTTGTAAGACGCCGAATTTAGCTAAATAAAGCAGGGCAATTAATTTACCGGGTACAATAAATTTTTAAAAAATGAATTGGTTCTAGGGTAGATTTGGTAGACCCTTTGATTGGCGACAAATTTCAGCGATGAAGCACTACTTCTGGTTTCTATAATGTTTTGTTTTCATTGATGCTACTGTTGGGCTACCGACCGAAAATGACCGATCTTGGCGTCAAAAAAATCGCCAAAAAATCAAGGGGCACCTAGTTGTAAACTTTTAACGATGCATTGAAATTGACTGGACTTCAGTAATGTCTATAACTTCATTCATTTTTCAAATTAGACCTCTTTTACAACCTACTGGCTGGTCAGGGATATTGTTTAAATTTAATTTTAGTGAAGTCCCGCAAATATAACTTCAGATTCAACACTCCGCCAAATCGTCAGACAATAAAGCTGCGTTATTTTATTTTCTCTTATGTATGTTCCTTACGCCTAACTTGCTAAAGAAGATTAGTCCCAATTATAACGTTATGAAATACTTAAATGTTTGGTTCAACTATTTTCTAAATTTCGCGGAATTGTAACTTCATTTTTACATTCTTCTTGTAAGTTGCACACATATTAAACAGAATGTGAATGTTTTTTAAACAGAATGTGAATCAATATGAACAGAATGTGAATTAAACAGATTTAATGAAGAAACTTATGAGATTAAATATTATTAAGAATATAAAAACGATTGTTTCATCGAGTTTCTGTTTGAAAAGGTACAAAATTTAATTTTTAATAATAATATTTTTGTAAATTATTGGGGATAACACCAAAATTCAACTTAATATTTAATTAATTAACATTCTGATTAAAATTAAGAAAATAATTCCAAGTTGCAGATTTCTATCCATCAAAAATATATATGACAAATTCATATTTGAAATATTAGCGGTGTTATTTTTAGAGCGTCAAAACAATCATTTATCTTTTTTATTAGTAGTATTAAATGAAGTTTATTGTTATTATTAGTACAGATAATGATTGTTGACTGCAAGACTGTTTTGAATTTTCTTTTAGACTGGTTCTTTTATCTTTCAATTCTTAAATCTTTTTTTTTTCTTTCGTATTGTTATGTTAAAATGCAATAATGCAGACTAAACAACTAAGTAAATAAAGAAAATTTGCAACTTATTCAAATGCAAGAAAAAGAGTAAAAAATATGTGATTGTTGATTTAAATATTGTTTTATTTATAAACCAAGTGCGAATAATAGCTCAGAGTTATTTTAAATAAGCACACTGGACCTAAGCATTAAAGAGTTGACCAGCAAAATATTTTATTGCTCACCCCAACCTGTTAGAAATATAGTCTTTTACTCCAAAGAAATCGTCTTTTTATCTAACTGGTAAGTTATCATTTTTATAATTTTAACATTTAAATGTCGTTTTATACTATTGCGTTGAGGGAGCAAGTTTGAACAATCAACCAATCCAAAAAATATCACCTGGTATTTAAATACAAAAATATTAAATGCTCCGATTTTTCAATTCTTCAATACGGCAGCAATATGATTGACCTTTGGTTTGAAATCTATTTTTCTATAACCAACCACATTACCATGCATGCCAACAATGCCAAGATTCCATAGGTGCAGGCAAACAACTCCGAAAGGGAAAAAAATAATAAACAAATCAGCAATGGGATTATTTGAAAAATTAATTTGCTTGATTACACTGTTTTTTGTTTGCTATTACTGCAATAACAACAAACTCAAGAAGAATGGGAAAGTTGTTTTCAAAATACCAATTAACTAGACAGATTTAAAAATACAGAGGAAAAACTCAATTTTCTTATAAAAAGTATTTTAATAGACGGATTATCCGAAAAAAAGACCGTTAGTATATTCAGAACTTGTAGAAACCGATTATTGTGATATATAGAGATTTGAATTGTCAAATATAACATTCATTGTGACATATATGCCAACTGAATTGTAATTAACTGTAATTTTAACTTCTTATTTTTATATATTTCAGTCTAAATTATAGATATTTTCAATGGTTTTGTATCCAGATATTTAGTAAGACATGCATCGTAAATAAAATACAGAATATTCAACATTTAAAAAAAGATCATTCGTAGTATTTTCGCATCGGTCTGTAAATATGAGATCTAAAATTGAAAACACTCTGATTTCGTGATATGTTTTTCTCTGCATTACCAGCCATATCATTTTAGGGGGGGAAAATCTTAGATTTAGAAATTCTATTTCAGTTCTTCCCAGGAGTTTACCCTGAGGAAAAAATAAATGATATTGAAAAAACTGTGGAGGTTTCTTTCCCTACAGCCATATCCGAAAATTACATTTGATATCTGCACTGAAATTCTACTGCAAGTCATAGTTAAAATTCGTCCGGCATCAATATTTAGACAAAATCATATGAATTAAATTGAGAATAATGATTTAGGAAAATCTGTATTCAAAAATTGTTCATGTGTGAAGGTTATGCAAAATTCAGTAATAAATAAATAAATAATGATTCGCTATAGAATGAAGAAAATAAGAGGCATTTACAGCGGAAAGGTGGAAAGAAAATTTACAATTTTAATATACTGAATCTTAATTTAAGGGAAGCATCAGATTTACTCGATAGCAAAAGAAGCATAATTTCTGATAATTGAATATACGAAAGCCATTATACTCTTTATATAGCTCAACATACATTGCAATATTGTGCAATGTTATTCAATATTAGACAGTATAATAAATAATATCTGGGAAACCAAGATTCACTCGGCAGTTTTTATTTATTTATTTATTTATTTTGTAAAATTGTGTTTTATTGGAGAAATAATTTCGTTATGAATCACATATTGATTACACATGAATATTTTTTAATGTTACTTATGAATAGGTCAATTAAAAAAATCACGAATGCACTTAGTTTAACAAGTTATTCGAGACAATATACTATATTATAGTAATCGTTTTACAATTTATCTACCATTACTTATATTTTTGAATTTACATTCAGTTTTACATGGTGAAATAGAGTCCGAGAGGGCGCTACATGACATTGTCATCATGAGATAATATAGAAAAGTCTCTAAAAGTTAGTTATGAAAAATGTTTTATTTGTATGGGCAAAATCGCTTTTTTTTTTTCAGGAAAGACAACTACATAGATGAACTTAAAAAGTAAAACCTTATCTAAATATAAATTTTAATCCTAACCGTTTGAGCCGTTTCCTAGAAACATGAAATTATAGTATATTTTATTATAATATAATTATAAAATTCAAATTTATTATAATATTTGAGTATTATTTGCGTATTGTCGCATCCGTCAAACGTCTTGGTTCACGAGCAAATTTCAACACAAATTAGACTATAAAAAATTCGGTGCTTGTTTAACCATGGTTTTTTTGCAAAGCAACCGAAATATATCGCCAAAATTATTGCATTATGCGACAGGAAACTTGGGGGTTTTCGAGTAATTTCAAAATAACCACCTTAAAATAAATAAGTAACAAAAATTCTTATTTGTTTTTCCATTTTTTTCATATAAAAAAATCAGTTTCTATTTCATTTGTTTGCAAACATTTCAAAAGTTTTTTTCTTTACTTTTGTGCTAACCTTAACTCTAATATTTATTATTCATTGATAAATAGCTAGATTTTTCTACGAAATCGAATGTCTGAAAATAATATAACAAAATCAACTCTTTAAGCAAGTATTTTACTTTTTACAGTGTCTTATTCTTTACAGGTTAATGTCTGAAAATAATTCAATAAAACCAACTCTTTAGGAAATTATATCCTTTATAATGTCCCATGAGTGTTAATTTCATTTCTTTTCATTGAGGAAACTAGCTTTCAATATCGTTTTTGTAATAATTTTGAAATCTATCTTTAGATGCGTATTAACATATTTTGCTATACCATTTTGTCAATAAGTTGTAAAAACTCATTTCTGTGTCAGGACCGAATTCTAAGAACCAGACTCACATATAAATTTTAGCTGTAACTTTTTTCCGAAACACTAAATCTAAATCTGAATATTTTGCACCAAAAAAGAAAAGTAATCATTTTTCAAAGAGCTGTCTGCCGCAGATGGCTCGAATATGTGACACCAAAAGGAACCTCAAGACATGATAATGTCATGAAATGACTGTCACCAACAAAACAAAACTGTCATTAGCAGTGCTGGAAGAGACAGCCTGAAATGGAAGTTGATAGAATAATGCCTTGGATCCTAACGCATAAAAAAAGATGCGGAATTAAAATCCGCATTCGCTTTTCAAGTAATGCATTTTAAAGGAAAGTAATCTAAATGTCACCATTGTGAGGTTTAATTTTGAGCCACTAATGGCAAGTATGTTTGTTATTTTATGCTTAAATGTGGAAATAGTTTTCTGGCTTAAGCGAGATTTTTAGAACGCTTTTCAGTTTTGGAAAGTCAAAATGTGATGTAGTGTAATTACGAAATAAATTTATATTTTAGCGTTATTTTAAGCAAGAGAAATAAAAAGAGGTCAATATTCTTTTTATTTGAGCGTACTTTTAAGTTGAAATCAGCTTAAAATATAACAACTAGAAAGCGGAGGTATAAACTGGATAGAAATTTTTTATTAATGCTTTCAAAAAACGAAATCATTTTAACGACTGTAATGGCTTTAACATGATGGATAAAACGAAAGCGAAATATTTTATTTGAGCATTCTTTTAGACGAAATCAATGCAAAGTGCTCCAACGACTTAAACTCAATGGCGTAACAAAGAGACAAAATCCTTTATTCTAACTTTAAGAAAAATCAATTTCAACTGCTATTACGGGTTGTTAAAATATCTTATTTGAGCATTTATACAGGCGAAATCAGTATAAAATACTAAAGGAATCCCAAAATTAAAGCAAGATTTAAAATTTTCCGCCATTCATGCCGTTAAGTGTTGGCAACCCTATTAAAAAAAATTTGACAGCTGATAATTTAGGGTTAGAAAAAATGGATATTTACACCACAGAACATATTTTCATAGTTAAACAATATTTCAAGAATAATGAAAGTCTGATATCCATAGTTCGAAAATCTCAGAATTGGTTCCCGTGTGATTTAACACCATTCTATTTCTTTTTATGGGGTTATTTGAAATCAAAGTTCTATGTCAACAAACCATTGAGCATGCGCGTATTGGAGAAGGAGATTCAACGCTGTATTAACGAAATTCATCCGCATTTATGCAAAATGGTCATGGAAAATTTCAACAAAAGAGAGCCTGTGTGCCAGTACAGCAGTGGAGGCCATTTGATCTATGTGTTACATAATCCTATCCAGTGAAATTTAAATAGTTATATTTTTAATGATTCGCAAAGAAACACAACTTTGTTTTTATTTAATTCACATCTTGTCTTAACATGTTGTTTTATCACGTATCAACCTAATCATTTTTACTGCTCCTAATCTATCAAATGCTTTTTTTAATAGGGTTGCCGACATTTTACTACACGGATGGTGACAAATTCAAATTGTGCGTTGTTTTGGAACACACTTTATAACACCTTGAATTTGGAGTCATAAACGAAATTTAAAATTTATTATAATTAGATATAGATATTAAAATCATTTTTAAATGCCACAACAACTTAGACGTAATGGCATAAACGAATGGGCTTTTGATTAAATTCACTATATAAATTATGAGGGAAATCAAAGTTTTTTTTAAAGACAGCTATGCATGTCCTATGTACAAATGTTGACTGAAGAGACTCATGCAAATGAAATAAAACATTAGCCGTAGTTTCCTGATCTAACATTTCTTTTTCTATTTCTTTCGAAAGAGGTACAGAAAAATTTATTTTTCATTATTATTGGAAATGAAATTAACGTTTTCATATGAATTAAAAAGTGTGAGTTCCGACGAAGCAAGATAATAAAATTTATTCAAGTTTCTAATTTAATTAAGTTTACCAATTTAAAATTAAGTTTACTAATTAAGCTTACTAATTTAAAATCACACAAATTATTTCATTCAAATGTAATGTGCTTAGAAATTTTAAATTCTTAAAACTTTATATCTAATATGAAGTTGCTATTTTAATTTAGTTGAAATTTAAATATTATGATTTCTAACAACTTTTATAATATTATTAAGAATTTCGTTAACATATTTTATTTTTTCCTATTAAAATTTTTATAATATACACATTGAGTCATTTACCTGAAATTCAAATAAATGCAGTTTTAAAGCAGTTATTTCATAGAAGTTTCAGAATTTTTTTTTCTTTTTTAACTTTTAGGAAGACATTTTTACAGACATTAAATATATATAAACTGTCTATAATCACAATAATGAGAGTTAAAAATGATAAAATGAAATACAACATTCCAGGTATGTCATAAAATTTAAAAGTTTGTTTCAAAAATGTTATTCTGTAAATCTGAAAATATTTATATGTAATTTTTTGGTAATTAACCGTCTAGACAGTGCTATTAAAATTTATTTGGAATCAATCAAATGTCCCAGAAGTAATCTAGATTTGATACAGAATTTCTTTTCTAGATTATTATTTTTAATAATTTAGAAGTCTCAGAAGTAACTGAAGACTCTTGTTAATTTGAGTACTATTATTTTTCATTTGTCTAATAATGATGAAATATTATAGTAAGTACTTGTTTATTCACAATGAAAGTAAATATTTATAAGGCTGTTAATAATAGGGTAGTTATTTTGAATTTAATGGTAAAAGAGCTTTAATTTTTTTCATAATCATGAGTAAAATAAAAGAAAGTATCTTGATATAAGCAGAATTGTAAATGCAGACAAGCGATAGTTATTCTTGGTAATAATATGTAAAAGTCCATATGATTATGGAGATATGAAAACCATCTAATTATGATAATATGAGTTCCATTTAATTGTGATAATATGAGTTCCATTTAATTGTGATAATTTAAAATTCATATAATATGATTATAATAATATACAATTCATATGATTATATATTATCAATATGATTAGGATTATATATTATCCATGTGATTATGAATATGAAATCTACATAATTATGATAATGTGTTATCCGTATGATTATGATAATGTGTTATCCGTATGATTATGGTAATTTGCTATCCGTATGATTATGGTAATTTGTTATCCATATGATTCTGGTAATTTGGTATCCATATGATTCTGGTAATTTGGTATCCATATGATTATGGTAATTTGGTATCCATATGATTAT
>JAPMOR010027399.1:0-10044 GCA_026543865.1 Argiope aurantia
TTAGATAGATATGTTTGCTTAGGCAAGGACGTAACCATTCTAACACAATTTAAAGGCATTTATTTCTATCGAAACAGTACCAGTAATGGATTTACGAGCAGTCTTAATGTATTTTCCTGAATATTGAAAGGTAGAGCGAATGATGAATTCGTTTTCGAAATTGGAAATTTATGTTTGTTTTTAGAAAGGGCGTTGCAAGATGGGAAAATTCATGTATCGGAATAAGCAAAGAGCGATAGGGTTGCTAACTCTAATCTTTGTTCTGATGCTTGCATTTCTGAGGCCACCAAGCAATGAAATCGAATGTTTTTCATCAAAGTAAAACTGCTTAGTTAAAAATATACGATGTTAAGAGATAGTTTTTAATTACATTATAATAATTTAAATAAAACTTTTATGATATAATAAAATATTTCATAGCAATGAAGTTGAATAAAATGAAATGAATGAGAAATGTTTGAATGTATTTCAATAGTTTATTTAAAATGAGTGTTTAATATTTTTTTTTTTAGTTTTAATGTTTAAGTGTTATTTCAAGCAATATATAAAATGTAGTAGTGGTATAAGTTGTCTTTTATTGTACGATCATTGAGTGAATCAGTAAGTATGTATAAGTATTTATCCCTGAATTCAGTTTATTAAAAAACATTTTTTTTAATTATAGGTAGAAGTTTTTAAATACGCACTTTTATCAAAATGTAATAAATAATTATTTTAATTTAGTTTAATTTATTTTTTTCATTTTTGAATTTATAATTTGTTATTGCAAATATTATGGAATTGTGAAATCAATATATTTTCTCAAATCCAATACTACAGAAAGTGATATTCTTGTCAAAACGAAATAAATTTAAAATTTAAAATATAGTTACATTTTGGAATATTGATTTTTCTTTTAATGAATGTATAGATGTACGAAATACCAGAAATTTAAGCAGTGAACAAGCAAAGTGAGTAAAAAATGTGAGTGTAATTCCGTCTTTACAAAGATATAAAAAATTGAGTAATAATAGTGAGAAAATAATTTTAGAAAAATATTTTTTTCAAATTTGTTAAAAAAAGAAAAATAATTTATCAAATATTTGAAAGTAAAAATGAAACTAGAAAACACATGAAGCATTGTTATAAATGGTTTAAATGGAAATTACCATTACATTCATAATATAATTTAATTTTTATTTTAAAAATTAAATTTTCCAAATATATATTCGTCCAGACGGTGCGTTAGCCTATCAAAAATATGTAATTGCCTCAGATTTTCTAACGAAATTTATCTTAAAAAAACTCAAGCACAAGAACAGAGTGGCTAAGAAATTTTTTAAAAAAAAAGAAATTATTTGCTACCCATCTTAGATTTAAATATATTATAACAAGCGAAGCTTTGTTAGCCTAAACTGGAATTTTTTGATACTTAATATTCACGAAATCTCAAATGAGAACTGATCGCTAAAATTAAATTCAAACAAATGGTGAGCGAGAAAAAAAATGTAGTGCCGACTATAAAGTAAAAAAATAAAGTTGAGAGAAAATATTATCCATAAGCTTCAACTTATTTCCTGAAGAGATGATACATCAAGATAATATTCCTAGTCCTGATTTTTTAAAATCAATAAAGCAGTCATTTTAAACAAAAATAAATAAATAAACTTTCACTGAATTCGTTTATGCAAAAAAAGGGTGATTGTGTTTCCGATTTTGATACAAATAAAAATGACAGGGATGTTTTTAAAACCCCTCTAAAGTTATAGACGCCGGCGGGCGAATATATATACTGAAATTAATAAATGTTTAATTTCTAATGATATTTGATATTGATTTTATATCGGATTCCATTTGTTTTCTGTACCACACGCTTGTATCAATTTTACAACGACATGAATATTATTTCTCATGCATAATATTCGTACAACTTTAATATTTTATATCTAATAGTGTTAATCTTCAACCTGCAGTAC
Source organism: Argiope aurantia (assembly GCA_026543865.1). Lineage (NCBI taxonomy): Eukaryota > Metazoa > Arthropoda > Arachnida > Araneae > Araneidae > Argiope > Argiope aurantia. The sequence continues at coordinate 1,956 of JAPMOR010027399.1, forward strand.
AAGATACCATCGTTTTTCTTTTGCAATTACTTTTAAAATGATGATGTTTAAATTTCATAAGTATTAAACGAAGAAATTTCATTTCATAAGAATAAATCAACAGTTTTTCAACACTTGAATCCTTAATAACAAAATCACAGAATTAATTTCGAAACGGAAGGATAATGTAACTCAATTCTTAATTTTCCTTAAGACTTATATAACTTTAATTTTCGTACCAATCTGTGTTTCCATATAAAATAATCATGGATTTGAGATCAAATTCTGATCAATTCCGAATCCAGTGACAGCTAACCATCTTCATGTTAGTAAGATGTGGAAGCACGAAAAATGGGCCGCTTAATATACATATGATGACGTCACTGTAGCCTTCATTATTTTGAAGATAATCACACATTGACTACTCCAACCTATCCTAAGGCACACGGAACAATCTGAATGACCGGATTACTGTGACAACATTGGTGGGAAATAATGTTGACTCCTAAGGGCCATCACCGGTACAACCTTTCCCACTGGAAGCTCGGTAGTGGGTAGTCGACTCAACACCATTTTTGTATCCATCTGGTGTTCAGAACCACCACATCGAAAGCTTCTCATCCTCATATCTAATTTATCTCCGGTGGGGGTTATTTTAGAGATAAAATGATCTTGAAATGAGAAAAAATTTACTTTGAAATTCCTATCCCGTGCAGCATAGGATCTGATTCATACATTTGTCACCGACAATTAATCACCTTTATGTTGATGAAATGTTGAAGCATGGGAAGTTACTGCTGAATACATAACTCTTCATTCATAGTTAGTGTCATGATGATCTTGATGCATATGTTATTTTCTATATAATATTATAACGAATTTAAGAACAAAATTCCACTGAATGTTTCTTTTGCATGTGGGTCTGCTCTCTTGAAATTCTGACGCAGTGTAAGAATTGTAGTAGTAACTATTGTAATTTTTAATATCATAACTATAAAGTAAACTGGTAGTAATCCTCAGAATGGTCTCAAAGTGCATAAGAATATTAAATCCACTTTTTTGAAATATTTGTTTTTATGTGCTTGGTACATACATGAATGGTGGCGTTCATTTTTTCTCATATACCACCAATGATTTTTACTATAATGTAGTAGTGTTCAAAATGACTTAGTTTATAATTAATGTTCGGCGTTGAAACTCTATGTCTGATATTTGAATCTACTATTAATTGGAATAATTGAATAAACAACTAATTAAATAACAGTCATTTCTTAAAAGCGAATCGGAAAATATCGCGAAGAAATAAAAATAGTAATTAGAATTCTTAGTCATTTTGCCCAGTATAAAATCAAACAAACCCCAGCATAAAATCATCTTGCATTGTACATTATAAATAAAAAAAATCTTCTGATGTGCATCTAAAATATTGCATTATGTTATTGAATATCCAACTTAATCCTAATATATTTATTCTAAAATCCAAATATATAAAATAGTATAATGGCGGCTACTTATTTCTGAATATCCAGTTTAATCATATCGCCAAAGCTCCATCGATCGCCAAACTGAGCCAACCCTACTTGACGCATAATTTTAGGTTTTGGAAAAACTGTAACATCTGGTCACATGACGGAAAAAATTGCTCTATAACCATTTTCGACAAGTGTCAACATCGCCAGTTCTTTTCTCTGTTTGGAAATTCACGAGGCATGCCTTTAAGAAGGACTATTTTTTCACATTTCATATTACACAGAAAATGTTTTTTATAACGCAGCTGACGGACATAAAAGTTTATGCACTGAATTCTTTGAGAGAGCTTTACGATAAGTTTTTGGAATCTGACTCTAAATGAAACATCGCGTGAAAGGCGTAGGAGTGCTTTCAAAGACTTCAATCTGCAATCGTTGCTCTTTCTTGAGAAGTGAAAGCATATAATGCAACTCCTGTAGAAATAATTAAAAAAAATCCATAAACATGAAATACAAATTGTAAGAAGGCTTCTCCTCACTTTTTTTGTGTACTTCCAGATGAGAATTTTACTTATAAATAGTGATCAATATTAATTTATCTTTTCGTTATACTAATTTATCTTTCCGAAAAAATGAGTATTAAGGTGTTTTAGAGGGTGTAATTTTTATAATAGGGTATGGGTTCGAAAATATAAATAAGAGTCACTACAGGAAATTTACTTTGTAAATGACATAAAAGAAAAGTATACACCCAGAAAATATCTTGCATAGATGTGAAAGAATAGAAATGTACAATAACACAATATCTCAATTGCACAAATAACAACAAGCGTTGCGTGTATCGTTTTAGATAACAAGTCCTTTCATTTTTTTTTACCTTTAAAAGGATTTGCGGTGTCTTTGTGGTAAGGTCTCGGTTCCAGAGCCGGAAGTGTATAGGTTTGAGAATAGATTCGGCAGAAGACTACTGTGTAGGCGCGTCTGGTACACGCTAAATCCGTCGAGACCTAACACTCTCCCGTTGGTTTCATGCGGAAGGTTGTAGAGGCGGTCTGCCAACTCAAGTATCAGCCTTATCCTCTGACCAAGGTTAAACATCACGAATTCCATCCCAAAATAGCCCTAATGTTGTTTTAAAATGGGGAGTTTATAAACTATTTATCTTTAAAGACTTGTTTTTTACGGTACAACCTATTTTCTGTTATGCTTATCATGCTACATACGATTTGTTATATTGTTACTTCAATAACTGGGTTGCTGTGCTAAATTTGAATGTTACTAAATTTATATTTCATTTATCATCCTTTTGTGTAGTTTTTTTCCATTATCAGTTTCATTGAAAAATAACGTCTTGTAACTGCTCCTCTGTACGTTTTACAACATCTTGATTTGTTGTAATAATTTCTGCAAGTCTGACCTTATTAGCACAAAGTACTCAACGATGTTATTACGATTTTTTTTGCGCAAGATTCATATTTGGCTATACCGCTCCAGACATATGGTTATATAAGACAGAAACGATATTATTACATCTTCATGATATTGTACTGAAATTTATAATATCGATCAACACCTAAAAGATATCTTGAAATATCCTTAGTAATTTGCTTTCCCTTCTTACTTGTGAGCCATGTTTCAGGGCATACTGTATATAAACGAATAATTACAAATGGTATCTGCAAAAATTCAAAAGTTCTGTTAAAACTTTCAAATTATTTTTCTCACAGTGGATATGTTTCTGTGGTTTATTGAATGCAAATGCATAAAGTTTCCCATTAATTGCGTCAAAAAATATTATGTGTAATAAATGACATGTATGCCATTTTGTAATTAGAAGAAAAAAATATTTTTGTAATGATATAATTTTTATTTTGGGGCTACTTTTCTCTGATTTAATTAAATTTTGTCATATATGTTTTTTAATTAAAAGCAGGAGACACATAAAAAAATTAAATTAATATAATATTTTTTTATAAATGGTATAGTTTCTAACATGTTAATAAAGACATTATTTAAAAATATATGTATTATTTCTGTTGATTGTGAATCGTTCATCCACAAAAATGAATTAATTAAAAGAAATATAATATATTTCTGAACATAAGCAGCAATAGCCGTATTAAAAGCATAGTAAATATTGAGCGTTTTGTTAGATTTGTCGTATTGCGATGAAAACCTAGTATATATTGCATAGTGAGATATTTCAAAAATTTTATCCCTATTTTAAGTTCAAGACATTTCTTTCACAATGAAAGGATTTAATTCTTACCTGTATTTATAATTGGTTTTCAGAATGCTTTTGAATAAAATTGTTTCAACTTATTTACAATACTTTATTTTTATCTCAACCAATGTTAATATAGTAAGTGTGTTTGCTTTGTTGTTTTTGTATGTGTTAGATTCTTAGATTAACAACCATCCGGTATAGAGCAAATGAATATATACTGCATATCACATATATACTCTAGAGGAGGATCTTGGAGTGTTTTTATTAATTAATTAAAATTATTCAAAAAATCAAAATTATGCGAAATTTTGAAGTTGTTTTTTTTTTTGTATATTCTCGAAAACATTATTGCGAAAAATATATTTTTGTAACATTGTAATGTCTAAGGGATATATTCTTTTAAAGTCCCCAATCCAAATGTCATGCATTTTGAACTTTAAAATATTTTTTATTTCATTTATTTATTTATATTATACTCAACAGTGAATTTCATTTTTATAATGAATTTCAAATTATAATCATTGTTACATCAAATATTTAATAGCGTAAATTATTCCAACTTTAATATCCTACCTAAAATATTTTGATAAATATTTGGCTAGTTTAGATGAAGAATAAGAAAGGAAAGCTACATTACCACAAAAGACAAACTTCAAGTTGAAATAGATTAACCGGATACTTAGGTTTTTAATGGTTCTAAGATGTCAAGGAACATTAGATGCTATTAGGCAAACTCTACCTTTGTTGAGAGATTCATGAGAATCAAATTAGGCCTAAGGAAATTATTGAAACTGAATACAGATAATAATTTTGTCAAATATGCTGTTCATCAAGCGCAGCTAATTTTGAATATATTTAATTTTCTAATTATCTCACTTTAATGCACGAAATAACAGAAAATGTTTGAAATAATTGATATTGATGTACTAATTAAACAGATTTAAATTCTTAAATCTGCTCAGATTTTAAGATATTAGACAAAATAGCTTGCCTAAAAATGTTTTTTTTTCTTACTATCGTATGGAAGAAAAATGGAAACTTTCATTTATCCATTATCAGATTTTTATTTAAAAATTTGTACCCATCGGTACCAGATTTTTTTCTTCTTTTAAATTGGTGCTTGTCTGCACTGCATGGTACTGTCATATCAATATGCTGGATGTGAAATTTCTCTTAAAAACAACATCTGCTCTTAATTTTTTTATATATGATCAGTTGATATAACTCAAATTATAGATTAAAATAAAACGCCATATTTCAATTAAATGTTATGCAGGTAATATATTTTATATCGTATATTTTGATACAACAACGGCGATATCAAATTTCACTTTTTATATTTAAATTTTCAAGATCGCACTCAAGCATACATACTAAAAGATGAAGCCTCCAAAAATTGTTTTCAAGCTCAGATCAATTTAAAATGTTAAAATACATACAAGTCTCGTGTCGAAATTTTAACTATTACAATTTTTCTTTTCGAATTCTTCCCGTAAGTGTAAATTGAACAAAAAAAATACCTGTAAAACTGGCATAAGATTATTGCTAACACTGATAAGCTCCTGTTACTGGAATTGAATATTTTTTTTTTTCATTTAATCGAATGTCATAAGAAAATAGATTTCTTTTTGAAAAATCGTTTAAAATTACATTAGAAAAGAAGTAATAAAGATAAATGGTAAAGATAATTGAACTGTCAATCATTTGTTTCTATTGGGGTAGTTTCAGAAGAAATTTAGTGGTTCAATTACTACAATGTTTGTTATACTATTTCTGAAAAAGTATATATTTTATAAATTACAAAATCCATATCTAGGGTTTCAATTTTTTCTTGTGTTGAAAACCCTTTATATAAAAAATCAAATTTTTCGATACTTCTTTAATTTGATTTAAAGATTTAATCAGTGGTCGCCAAAATAAAATTACAAAAAATTAATATGAAATTTACGATCGCAAATTTCAAGTTATCAAGTGAAAAAATTATTATTTTTAAGTCATTATTTCTCTTAATTAATTTGTCATTAACCAGTTTAAATGGTTTGATACAATCACGAGCCTTCTCTACTGGTCTCTATCCCTCTGCCTCTATCTCTCACTCTCACTCTCTATGTATATGTATATAGAGAGAGAGGTTGGTCAAAAAAAAACGTCCCTTATATATGAAAGCCTAGCGGTGTATCCGCTGAACCAATCGAACCAAAATTTTAGATACGGTTGTATGAATGTAAGCGCTAGAGATTGTGCTAATTTTAAACAAGGCAGATCTCACAGTTGCCTTTACAATGAGGTAATTCTAAAATTTTCGAATGGCAACACCCACCTTTTCCTTGCGCAAATTGATCAGCGTATTGAAAAATAACAAATGGCTTTGGAACGATTAGCGTGCGACGAAAATTGCCGGCGTAAAGCATTTGCAAAGAAGAGCATTATAAGGGACTAATGACAACACAAAGAGAAAAGAGAATAAAAGCTTTTATTGGAATGCAAAGTTATAATTACAGGTTTTGAACGTGTTCACCTTCGCAGGCAACAACGCATTGCATTCGGGAGATTGTGGACAACAATGCCGAACGTAACATAAAAGGAGGAATCTGCATAACTTGACGTGTTATGGCATCTTGCAATTCTGACACTTCTCATGGACCAGGTGTGTACACCTTAGATTTCAGGTAACCCCAGAACAAGAAATCCATAGGAGTGGGTCGGGGGATCGCGGTGGCCACGAAACTGCAAGTTACGAGAGATGACTCTATCCCCAAAGTGTTGTTGCAGCACTGGTCGAACACATTGAGCGACGTGTGGTGGAACCCCATCTAGCATCCATACAATGTCACTAATGACATTTCATTGCTGCAATTCAGGAATAACCTAATTCTGCAAAATTTATTTATACCGATCACTTGTGACAGAGTACGATTTCAAACCTGTGGTAGTGACCTCTTCGAAGAAGTACGGACCGAGAACAAATATGCTAGTGATGCCGCACCACACAGTCACTTTGACTTCGTGTAAAGGCACTGGCTGCTGCAACATCGTGAGGGTTTTTGTCAGTCCAGTGAACACAGTTCTTGGTGTTTCAGTTAAAGAGAAGTGAATCTCATCTGTCCATATTATCCGCAACGACCATCTGTCATCTTCATCATATCTGATGAGGAAAAAATTTGCGAAATACACACTCAGTTTCTCATCTCCAGACTGCAACATCTGGATGCGCTGAAAGCGATAAGGAAACATCCGCAGAACAGAGCGCAGAAGCCTGAGAACTGTGGTTTTTGGTAAATCCAAATTGAGAGCAAAACTGCAGTAATCGTGTTATGCATTTCCGCAAGAACTTCAACTGGAACAGATGGTTGCCCAGATCGATGTCGATTGCAAGTGCATCCAGTTTCTTCAAATTTTCTTACCAAATTACGTTCACTTCTTACGGAACATGGGCCTCGTCTTAGCTTGTGATTTCGCCGATAAATTCGCATTGATTCGGCAGCATTTTCCCAGTTCAGATAAAACAGATCTGTCAATTCACCTCGTTGTTTCTTTTCTATCGTCATCTTGTTGGCCCAATCGAACATCTGACTGAAGAAACACTCTTTTCACACTGCCTAACCCTGTGAATTATGCAAAGTGCCTCAAAGCTCCTCTTATCTGTGTTGTCATAAGTCCTATATAAGGCTCTTCTTTGCAAATGCTTTACGCCGGCAATTTTCGCCACACGCTAATCGTTTCAACGCCATTTGTGGTTTTTAATACGCTGATCAATTTGCGCAAGGAAAACGTGGTTGTTGCTATTCGAAAATTTCGAAATTATCTCACTGTAACCGTATCCGTGAGCTCTGCGTTATTTAGAATCATCACGATCTCCAGGCCATATCTTCAAACAACCTTGTCGGAAATTTTGGTTCGATTGGTTGAGCGGATATGACTCCAGAGTTTCATATATAGGGAAAGTTTTCTTTTACCTATATATATATATATGTGTGTGTGTGTGTCTTTGTGTGTGTGTGTGTGTAAGCTTATAATTCTTAAAAACAGAAGGCAGGTTCGAAGTCACAGAAGAGACATTTTACATTTTCTAATTCATTTTAATCCATTCTTGGAAGGCAATTTATTTATAAGCAGGCGTGGACAGAACACGTCCACAACAGCGTTGTACAAAAGCTGAAATAAGGAAGGAACGAAACATATGATCACTATTCTTATATAACATGAGATTTCCGGCCATGTGTTGATTGAATACACGTTTTGACTTTTGACAATGGCAACGGAGGGATCATTTTCATAAGACACGTGGAACTGATGGCGCTTCATTTTTACAAAGCTTCAAAAGTGGAATGGGATCAGGAAACAAGAAAACACTTTAGAATGACCCACGACATGGGCCGAATTATGCAAAAATTTAGGAAATTAATTTAGATTA
>JAPMOR010027401.1:0-24821 GCA_026543865.1 Argiope aurantia
AATAATTTAAAATTCTTTAATATACTAAATTAATTATTCAAAAATTGTTGACCTACTTAAGTATATTTTTCAATAAGAGCTTTTATTTTTTAAAAAATTAGAACAAATCGAAATAATCCAGTTCATTATCTGATTGCAATAAGTTTTAAAAATGGTCTAAAAGTATTCCTGTCAAACGGATGCATTCAATGGTTGCTGTGAGGATGAAATATCATGATAATCATACCATTTATCATCATAATAACACAAGTAGTTACGTGGTTATCAAAAAGTAACAGAGCAGTTTTTTTTCAAATAAAACATTTAAATAAAAAAAAATTAAGGTTTGTTTTTATTTCGCTTAAAAAAAAAGGAGGAAACATAACTTTACATTCCTAATATAGTAACAAAGAGAACTTAATATTACTGCAATTGATATTTGTATCATCCCTCCCACCAATGATATAAAGATTCACCTTCACTTTTTTGATTTCTCATTTGATTCTTTTCCCCCATTTTGTTAGGAGTCGCTCACCAAGAAATGATACATCTGTAAATCTTGAATATACAAAACAGATAATTACAGTCAAAAATTTTGAATTATACAGAGATCAAGCAGATTTTTTAACTGTACTTTTCTCAGAAATATCTTTTTTGTAATGTCCATTTTTGAGTCAAGGAAGAGTCAATAGCAGTAGAATGCTCTGGATACTGTTTTTAATAAACTTAGTTTTGAAAGAAATTGAGATTTTTTTCTTCATTACAAATCTAATATATATAATTATTTTATTTAAAAAAATTAAACTTTAAAATGCCCATAAGAATACAAATTTTATTTCATTATCTAATATTTACAAGTAAATAAAAAAAAACATAATATAAGTGAAAAAAATAATTCTTGTGAAGTAATTGTATTTGAACTCAGAATGAATTAAAGACAACCATCTAAAGTGATGAAATAGTTTCACATAATATTGTTTTTAAGAAAAGCACGATTGATTGCTTCAATATTTTCACAATTTATAAAACACAGAAACAGAATAAAATAAGGGGAAAATTTATAAAGCCTTTAAATTATTGAAAACATAATAATTTACAAAGTCCCAACTTCAAAATGTATTCATTTATTATATAATTTACAACACTCCAAATTTGAAAAGCCATAATACAAATTCTAGAAATTGTATATTTATATGAAAACAATATATATTTTAATAAGCCAAGTTTTTAAGTGCTGAATAATACATGAAACCAAATTTCAAAAAGCAAACATTTTTAAATAACTTAAGTTAAAAAGCTTCAGTGTGATATTTTTTTTCTTTCTTTTACTTAAAATAAATTCAAGAAAATCTACTACAGATGTGGAGCAAATAAATAATTGTCTCCACAAATGAGTGGATCATCTTGCTGATAGAATTTAAGCAGGGATTCTTTGGGTTCTAAAAAAATTTATTCTTCAGATTCAGTATCCATTAGGAGAAAAACTGAGTTGAGAGACGTTTTCTGCATCAAATATATAAGATGCAAATGACAAATATAAATTCAGCAAAAGGATATGAGAATAATAATCCTGAAACAGAAACTGTTATGAAAGGCATTTCCACAACAAAAACTGAAATCCAATCATATAAAAAAAACAGTACAAGTACAGTTTGCAAAGCACTTAAAAATGGACAAAACAATATTTAATGACAAAACTGAAAAATATAAAGAAACATATGTATAGATATGCAAGATATTTACAAAATATATGAAATAAATTAAAATGAAAAACTTATATACATCTGACAGAGATCTCATACAAATCCTCATAAAATAAGAAATAAAGAATGCAATTTTAAAAACAGAATATAAAAAACAATATAAGAATATTTTATCCTAGTGTAGAAGCAGTTATATTGTTGACATGATATAGATAAAATAATAATTATGTGTAAATCATGATTTCAGTATTCCTACAATTAAGGAAGACAATTATTCCTACCACTTTTGAGGGTGAATAACTAAATTTTTAAAAATATACACCTTTTAAGACTTCTGAGTAGATATAAGAACAAAAAATTATATTAGAGTTTTGATTATAGAATTATATGTAACAATGAAATTCATTAAGTTGAGCAAGATTTATACCATATAAATACAGCATATTGCCAATTGTCTAATATTTTTCATAAACATAGAAGCAACACTTTTTAATTTTGCAAGTTCTTTATGAAAAAACACCTTCATCCTTATGAAAAAGCACTTTCAATGTATTCATAAAATTATCTTGTCATAATACAGTTCTTATATTTATTTATATGTACTAAGAAAAAAATAGTATACTAACAATTCACTAACATATCAATTCCTTGAAAGGAAAAAGAAAGTTAAGGATCTACGTTAACAAATCTGAAACATAAAAACCTGCATGTTTTATTAATAATACTAAGAAAGAGTTCTGTTTCATTTAATATTAAATTCTTACAACAGTTTAGTTATATCATCAGTAACATTCAGCAACACATTCAATTTTGTCAGCAAAGTAAAATATTTGGCTCACTCATTTTGCTGACAGAAAGGATTAGTTCTACATTCAGGTTCAAATATTTCCTTTTCTAGGAGAATTTCCTTTTTATGTAAAGACACCAAGAAACCAGATTCTAATTTTCTCGGCCTTATGTTACTATCAGTAATTCATTTAGTCTTCTCTTCCTTAAAAAACAAGTGATATTTTGAATGGGGAAATGTTGAGAACATTTTTTAATAATGTTGATTGCATTACTTTTACATTTGAATCCTTTAACTATATACAGTATTCACCTTTATAGCCCACAATAAATGAAGTTCTTATTTTTCCAGGTATATTGTAAAAGAATTTTACAAACTTTCATATAAAAATTACTTGCATTAAAAATACAAGAATAATTTACTACTAATAATGCTCAAATACAATAAATAGCTTACATTTCATTAAAATACATTTAACAGATAATATTATTATTTAATTTTTAAAAAAATACTAAGCAAATGTTACATAAAAAGAATAGAAATTATCAAAAATTTCTTAAGATAACTATTTTAAGATATCTTAGAATAAAATTTTGCAATTTCATTTGAAGTGAGGGTAAGTGAAATAATATGTGCATTATACAAAATTAGAAGAACAATTATTAGGAGACACAGGTGAATACATTTAATACAGTTTATTTCTAAGAAAGATCCAAGAAAAACTAAACTTCCCCAAAATTTAAGAACATCTCAAAGGTTTAGAATTGATTCCAACAATTATGATAAGATATATCCTTGTGAAGATGGTAGAGAGGCTGATCTTCCTTATTATCCACTATCTAAATAAAAAAATTAACTAATAATTTGACTAGAGAAAGACATTAAACATCTTCCACTTAGAAATGACACTTTTAAAAATTTTTTAGACACATTATTATCATTTTAATAATTACTTTTTCATTACGATTATTTGCAAAATGAATACCAACACATATTGAAATAGTTGTTTAAGAAATTTAAAGAGGATTAACTAAAATAATAAATATTATATCTAGCAGTGTTTAAAATTTCTAGTCTTCTGATGCAGCAGATTTACGTTCATTTATAACTCACATCATTCATTTAAAAACATAAAAGAGATGTTCATAAGTATTAATCCAATAATCGTCTCAAGGCTAAATGTGATATTAATCATTTATGCAAGTTTTCTTAAAAGAATAGTGCCTATACGTTAAAAATATGTGTTCAAAAAATCTTTTATAATTTTTCAACCAAAAAATATTAGAATTTATAGCAAATATCTGAGTTTGAAAAGAACTTGGAAGAATAGAACATTTAAAGCAAGCTCCATCATTAAATACAACAGGTAAAATTTAAGTTATTATTTGACACTGCTCAATTTTCAAAATGTGTCAAAAATTTCTTTAGTCAAGTCCATAAGTACCACCTGAAATAGAAAAATTTTAATCTGTTTAATATCATAAACAACAAAAAGACAAAATTATACAGAAAAATAAATGATATATCACCGAAGCAGCTATTATGATATTTTAAAATGTGAAATAAAAGCACTGCCTGACAAACATTTAATGCACAGAGATGTGAATATGGTTTTCCAAGTTAATAAGACATTCAAAGATGTAATATGAATTAGAATAAATGGTAATGAGTCTTTAATGAGTGATTAGAGTGGAATAATAAAAAGTAGAATGAAATTAATCCTATTATATTCCAAAAAATAAAGAAAAGAAACATGTCATTCAAAACTATAAAATAATATTAAGTGGATGTTAAATAAAAATATAAAAGGAATAAAACAGAATTTTTTCAAAATTACTATTTTCAGATATTTTATAATAAAATCCAACAATTTCATTATAAGTGAGAGTAAGTGAAGTAATTTATGCAGTATTCAACAAATAAAGGAATGAAGAACAATATTTAATAATTATTATAACATATAGTTAAAGCAAATTTAATATAATCTACTATCAAGAATGATTCAAGAAAAATTTAAATCGTCAAGTAAAACTATTTGAAAAAATTTATTGAATATTGAAGAAAAAATAAAATAATGAGTGCGATTCAACATCACCTCTAAAGTGTAAAATACATTCTACCAATTAAGACATAACATTCCAAAGAATAGCAGATTACGATCTTCTTCCACCCCAGATATGATTTTACATTCCAACAAAAGAAAAGTGCACACATATATTTTTACGAACATGGTAAAGAAAGAGAAAGCTTTTTCTTATTTTTAAAACTCAGCATATTAAATTTACTTTTAATTGAGATAGAAAAGGAAATTCAGCATTCTCCACTAAGAATTTTTAATGAACTTTTAGGCATAAAATTGTTTAATTCCATATTTTATATCATGGGTATTTGCACCATAAATTTCAACACAATCTAGACTTGTCATTCTTGAATATTATATAAAAGTATCTATTATTTATCAATAAAGTATATTATATGCCACAGTATGCATTTATGAATATTCTAAGGCAAAAAAAAAAAAAATGTATAGAGCCTGCATTTTAACTATGCCAAAATTCATTAAAAAAGATTCTCGCAATTATAAATCCATTAATATTTCCCAAGTTGAATCTGATGTTGATCATTAATGCCAACTTCTTTTTTTAAACAAAATTGTGATTTAATGTGAAAAGTAGAAATCTAATTGTGCTAAAAAATTCCAATTGTGCAAAAAATATTTTAACTGTGTTCAAAAATGTTATAATTTTGTAATCAAGATATTTATTCCCAATAAGAATTTATATACAATAAATGAGCTTTAAAAGAATATGAAGGTAAAACATATTTAATGCAAGCAAAAAATTTAACTATTCAAGTAAAATTCAGTTTTTTTTTTTTTTTTTTTTTTTTAACTTATAGATGTTGAATACTCAAACATGTTTGAAATTTCTCAACTGAAAAGCAAATGCATTATCTCAAATAGAAATATAACACAATATATTTAGTGCTTTAATATAAAAGGACAAAACAAAATTGACAAATAATAGGAGACACCTTAGCAACTATTAAATAAATGACACTAAAATGCTTTTGTGCGCAGCAGAATAAAATTCTAGCCATTACATATTTTCCATGGCACAGTGCACTTGAAATGCATATGGTTATACAGATTAACCAGACTTCAAACATGTAATAGGAATGATAGTAATTAGTAATGAGCCATTAAATGAGGGTTAAAATGCAATAATTAAATGAAAAAGTAGAATTAAAGCAATCCTACTGCATTCAAAATGTTCTGGAACTTAAAAATTTCTTTCCAAATGTAATTAACATGACTTCTGCAAAGCAAGCAAATAATATACTGCACCTGGCTAATATGGGCAGGTTATATTCTATTCAAATATACAAAATTCATGCACATTTCTTTCAATTCCATAGGAAGACTTTGTGTCACATGAACAGCAAAGTTGTGTCTATTCTAGCATAAAAATACTTTACTAGTGACCTACAAGAATAAAATTATCTGTCTATTTCAATACTTCCTGAATCAATTCATTTCCTGTACGTAATTGAATGAGTTTTTTTCTGAGAGGAAGAGTTTGCAAACAGATAAAATTCTCAACCATCATAGAAAATCAGAAACTAAATCACTGAAGGATGTGGGGAAAAGAAGACTTGTAGTGCTCCAAAACACCTTTATAAAGATAATAGCACAGAGTATTTTTTATTTTGAAGTAAACAAATGGTGAAAATGTTAAATTTTCATTCATCCTCTCATCATAAAATAAATATCAAGAGTTTTCAGGAATCATAAGGGAAGGGAATGCATTAAAGATGAAGAATTTCAGCTTCAAGATCATAAAAAGCAATTAGTAAACACTACTAATTTTTTTTTGACCAAAAATTAAACTACAAAAAAAAAAGTGTAAAATAAGAAAAAAATTCGAACTTTCAAAAATTTTGGAAGAAAGTAAAGTATAAAAAGAATATAAAATATGATGAAATGAAGCACAATATTTAACAAGTATTAAAACACATAAAATAATTGCCTTTTCCTAGATCAAATTTTTCTCTTTTTTATCAGAAAAGGAAAGCAACATTTAGAAACAGACAGGTTATAAAAAAATTATCTTAATGTTTATTTCTAAATTTCAGTACACAGCTTTATTGAAAATCGCATTTCAGAAACTTAAATCAAAAATGCTTTTCAATCAATATGCAAAATTAAAAAGAATTTTCTTTGTTATGTTTTTAAAAAGTTATCAAAAACATGATCACATATTTTCAAAATGAAAATGAATTAACAATACCATGTTTTCATAAATAATACAAACAAATCTACAAAGTTAAAAAAATGCCATTTTTGTAGTTAGCAGTAAAATGAAAAGAAAAACCATTTGATACATTTTTAAACTGTATTTTTTGAAGGCAATACTAGTCAATATATGACACTGACATTAAATTTAATGACTCATCAAAAAAAGAATCCTATTTAATGAATTTCTTTCGAAGTTAGATTAAATTATTTTAAAATTAATAAAAGGAGTTTTTATCAGGATGCTCACAGCAGTAAAATCACAAGACTGAATGATCTGATTTAGCAATATTAAGGTGGGTTTTGAATTTCATTACATTTAAAACAATTGTTACAAACAGGGTACAAACTTAATTTTCAAAAAACTACTATAATTACAAAATACATTAAAATAAAATTGATATCATTCAAAAGTCCCTTTTTTTTCATCCCTGGGATGCTGCATTGCAAAAATATGCTTTGATATTATGGTGGGAAAATGTTTAAATTCTTGTTTTTAATTTTTAACCATACTTCTAATAAAAAATTTCTCAGAAATCCTTTTTGGAGGACCTGTATTGTCCAAGAAGCAACTTAATGCCAAATTTCATGTTCCTAACTTTTACCGAAATCGATATACAGATTTCACTGCAAAAGAAAAAAAACAAGAAGGCTGTAAGAATTACAAAAAGAGAAAAAGCAAAAATCGTTAAAAAAAAAGGTGATAGAATCTGAACTCTGAAGAGTAAAAGCTTTGAAAAACAGTATTTTTAATTTAAGATCTAATCTAGAATTTTTTTTTAAAAAAAAATTAAAATCACAATTTGGCAAGAGTGATTCAACTGATAATAACTTTCAAAAGGATGGCACATAAAAAAAAGACTACACAAGAAATCACAATCACTGAAAACTTATGACTTCCAAGTTAAAATTTCAGCATACTGGATATTAGGCAATCTACTAATGTATAAATGTCCATAATAAAATTCCTTTAATATGACCTTCAATGGATTACTTTAAAACAATTTACTAACCAGAACGATGATTGAATGTGTAATGTATTACAGAGGCTCCATTAAAAATGTTTTTAGAGTAACTTCCACCATATATTTGCGATGAATATAACTAACCTTGATAATCTATATTCCATTTCCCATTGATAGGCACAATCTGCCTATTCTTTAACACATAAAAGGTAAATTTGTCTGGCATAAATAAATAAATTCTTTGCTATCTAAAACACTTTTGAAGTTTTTTGAATTGCAAGAATAACTCAGTACATATTTCATACTGCCTTTTTGAGATAACAATTCTAGTGTTTCAATAAACAGGGAACTGGAGGAAAAAAAAATCTCTGAATTCCTTCTCCAAATTTTCCAATTATTTACCCTCTCCTTGATACATCTGATGAACAACACCCTACAATGATGCTTTCAATTTATTGTATCCAGTGTCTGGAGGAAACAGAAACCAGAAAGTTTTTACAATTTTAAGAAAATTAAGCACTTCATAAGGATTCTTTTTCAAACTTAAGCACGTTTAAGATGCTTAAAAATGATTTTCAAATTTATGCAATTTTCAAGACTATGCCCAAGAGCAAAATTTTAAATTCAGTAGAAATTATTTTACACATTAATAAAATTACACAAATATTGTCCAATTCTTGTGAAGATGAAACAGAGCAAACTTTCTTAATTTCAACTTTTTGCCTCAAAAATTTACTTTTAATTTAACTAGAGGAAGATAGTTAATACTTTCAAAAACACTTTTCAATATAAAACATTAATTTGAATACTCAAGTTATTAGCATCTTCACAATGAATTTCAACACATACTACCAGCTGTATATAGCAACAATTATCTGAAAGTATAGTTTTACTTAAGTCTGTACTTAAATCCAACCAACATTCATTATCAGTTTTTGAGACTTTGTCTATTAAATTAAGACATGCAACATTTTATACTGGAGAATAGTATATTTTATAGTACTGTTAGATATAAAGTTTCATTTCCACTAACTTTCATATTATAATAATTTGCAAATTAAATATCAATACATACTGGAATAGTTGTTTATGAGCTAAATGGAGAATCGCATATAACCAACTAGGAAAGAAATTACATCCATCCATGTGTAGTAGTAATTCTAAAACATTGAGATGCATTAAATTTACTTCACCTGCATTTTAAATGTCATTATTCATTTTCTAATAAATAATGATCTCAAATTAATATTTATATACTTTATAGTATTAATATATTCAGAGCAGAATATGACAAAGATCATTTATTTAAATTGCACAAAATTGTATTTAAATATGAAAAGTATAGATTTAATTGTGTTTAAAAATATTTTATAATTTTGCAACCAAGAAGCATATGCCCAGTAAGAATTTGCTTATAATATTTGGGCTCTAAAAGAATATGGATACACAGTAAATAAAATGCAAGCTACCATTTTTAATATTCCAGACAAAACATAATTTACAACTTACCACTCCTCAATATACAAAATATATCAGAATATTCTCAAGTGAAATCAAAAAGTAATTAACTGAAATAGAAACATATCAATATCAAAGAACAAATTATTATAAGGAATAGGGAAATATAAAAAGTATTAGAATACAGAAGTATTTAAAGCAATTTACTTCAAAAAATGATGAATAACAAAACTAAACTTTATATTGCGCAATTAATATTGAAAATATGCCATTCAAAGAGAAGAGAATTATCAAACCATTGAAAAGAAATATTTGAAATAACAAATTTATTAAATATTGCAGTAAAAAAAGTTAAGAATAAAATTTAGTAACATACCAAAAGTCTGAAATTCATTTCAATAATTATCACACAACTTTTCAAAGATTAACAAAATAAAATTTTCATTATCAGCAGAAATGACTTTATATATCCATAAAAGAAAATATTCAATTACTGATGTATCTTGATGAAGATTGTTGAGATCTTGCATTTTCTTGTTTTTAACTTTATGCTTACAAAAATTTAATTTTAATTATCTAGAGAAAGACATATACCATTTCCAAATAGAAAATAACTCTTTCAAATATTTTTAGGCATAATTTTTTTTCTATTTCAGTACTTTACAACATGAACACACAACACATTTCTGCACATACTGGAACAGATGCTTTGAATATTATGGAGCACTTAGTAAATAATACAAAAATTATACGAAGCACCATCAACTAGTTCTAAAATTTCCTGCCCCAGTAAATTTCATTCCTAAGTACAAACATAAAAGAGATATTCATGAGTATTAATGCTAAAATATTTAAAAAAACTGAATGTTACAATGATCATTGATGCAAGCCTTCTTAAGAGAATTGTGTTTTAAATGTGTTCAAAACCAGTTCATCTTAGCAACAAAACTTTTATGCCTAGAAAGAATTTTAAAACAATATTTGGTTTTTAAAGTACATGGAGCCGTATCACATTTAATGCAAGCTATAATCTTCAATAATTAAGTAAAATTTAATTTATTACTTACCATTGCTTAATAATCAAAATACATCGAAAATTCTTTGAGGAAAGTCCAAAGGCAACACCTGATACAACAAATATATATTTAATTCCATTAACATCAAGGAACAAAATAATAATGAGAAATATCAAAAGGCATCCCCAACAGTTATAAATATACAGCATTCTATGCAGAGTGAAACTGAATTGTAGCTGATATAAAATTTTCATGCACACAGCATACTTGATGTGCATATAGTTTTCAAGTTAAAAAGATTTTAAATGATGTAACGTGAAATCAAAAAATTAGTAAAGAGTCATGGAATGAGTATTATGATGCAATGATAAAAAGAGAAATTAGAATGAAAACAATCCTTTCACATTCAAAATTTTGGAAATTTTTCAAATCTCTTCCAAAATCTAATTAAAACAATTTCCACAAAGTAGGCAAATAATATGATGAGACTGGCTAGTCAGTTTAAATACACACATCACATACATAACACTGTGCATTTTCAGGAAGAATAAACTTCCTGTCGAAGTAGAAAAGTTCTGAAAGTTTTATAATGATAAGACTCACAGATCCCACATGAAATCAAATGATCAGTTACAACATAAATTTCTAATATTTTTCCACACATTTTTTCTGACTTATCTAACCTGATGAGAATATTCCCTAAGACATAAAATCTTAAAATAGGATACAATTTTCAACCAGTGAAATATAAATAATGAGAAATTTTAATAATAAGCCAGCAAAAGATTTAACAAAAGAAGGCTTGTATTCCTAATTTACAACTTCTTATGAATAATTAATTATAAAATGCTTTTATTTACTTTTTTTAAAACAAATACCAGATAAAAAAAGTTCAATCTGAATTGATTCACTCACTAATACCAGATCTCTTTAAAAACCACATGGAGATTAGAATTAAGTTGCAATATTTTAATTTTCATCTAATAAAAATATATTTTAAACACACTACAATTTTAAACCATTAAAACACACTAAGTGGATGTTAAATTTTTAAAAGGAAACCATCAGAAATTTTACAATTTAAATATTTTGAGGTAAAATAAAATTCAACAATATCAAGTAAGTGCAAGTAAAATAATTTACATGTTGTATACATAAAATGAGGAAATGAAGAACAATACTTACGGATTATTAGAAAATGTCGGTAAAATACATTAAATGTAGCATACGAAATATGGAGAAATTATGCACAATAATTAATAAGTATTAGAAAAGAGGAAAAATATATTTAAAATAATGTACTTAAAAGATAAGAATGATTCAAAAGCAAACTAAAACTTTATATCACATAAACAGAATTGAAAATATATCATTAAGAGAAAAGAAAATTTCCAAATAATCCAAAAGAAATGCACGAAATAAAAAAATTAGTAAACGCAACTAACTAACTACTAACTTAAAATTTTAAAATTGATTTCAACAATGACACAATATTTCAATTCCTAGCTAAACAAGATTTTCATTGTCAACAAAAATGGTTTACAAGCTAATAAAAGAAAAGTACTAATGTATTGATCAATGCTTGAGAAAATTGCAGAGAATATGCTTTTTCTTAATTTCAAATCGCTTCCTATATAATTTATTTTCAATTTAAGTAGAGAAACACTTATCATTCTTTAATAAAAATTACAGAATTTGAATAAACTTTTAAACATAAAATTATTATTTCACTCTTTTCAATCCATTGTTTTTATTACAGTACTGGTAGCCAAGTCAAAGATAACTTATACAACCAAATAAATCAATTTCAATAAATTGGAATAATAATAATAATATATATCACCAATTTCAGGAAAACTAAATTATGAATTTTGCATCTAGAGACACCAGAAGGTGGAATGAACAAGTCTAAATTCATGTTCTAACAGTATCTGTACAGTGAATTTCAACAGAAATTGGGATTAGCGTTTTTGAATATTACATGAAAGCATCTATTATTTACTAATACTAAATATATCCAATGATAAATTTGCACAATTATTTTAATTCTGATACCATTCATTCTTAAATTTAAAAAATAATAAAGTTTATAAATATTAATATTTTCAAAGCTGAATTTGAGAATGAGCACTGATGGAAATTTTTTTAAAAGAGAATTCTATTTAAATGTGTAAAGTAGAAATATAATTGCATTCACAAAATATATTAATTGTGTCCAAAAATATTTCATAATATAGCAAAAAGATACATCTAGTAAGATTGTATGTTCAATTAATTGGCTTTAAAAGAATAGGAAGGCATAGTACATTTAATATAAGCAACCATTTTTAAAATTTCAAGTAAAATTTAATTTATCACTAACCGTTCTTCAATGTTCTAAACATGTCTGAATTCTCTCAAGTCAAATCCAAAAGTACCATCTGAAATAGAAAGATATTATAATATATACAATTATATCAACATCAAATGATAAAATTATTATGAGAAACATCAAGAGCCACCTTAACAGCTATTGAATAAATTACATTATGATACTTTTATGCAGAGTAAAATTAAACTTCAACTATTAGAATTACATGCACATTGGATATTTAACATACATATGGAATGTCAGATTATCAAGATTTTCAATGATGTAATAAGAATTCAAACAACTATAAAATAGCCATTCAATGCAAGTTTAATTCAGGTACAATATAATACGCACAGCACAAAAATATACCTTGCAACTCCAGACAGGGAAAAATTCCTATTAGATGAGCAGCAAAATCAAGAGAGTGCAAACACAATAAACCTCTAGTTCACAGGCCCCTTTTGGACAGAAATTATTTGTTAAAAAGACACACTTCAGTACTTCCTCAAACTATTTATTTGACTCATCTAACCTGATGAGATAGTTTCTCAGATGAAGAATGTTTAAAAAGAATGCAATTCTCTAATTTCATGAGAAATCAGATACTAATTTATTAAAGAGGTGACAAAAGAAGCCTTGTAATAACCATTTACATCTTTATACATTTATTCCACAGTGTTACTTATTTATTTTGAAAGCAATACCAGATAAAGTTCAATTTGCATTCAGTCTCATTAAAATAAATACCAGATCTTATATGGCAATCCCAATAAAGAAGCAATATTTTAAGTCACATCTTCTAAAAATACATTTAATAGACATTATTGTTATTAGAGTAAAAAAATTAATAAATACTATATGCATGCAAAATAAGAAAAAAAAAAACTATCCGAGGTAAAAACTAAGGTTACTTAATGCAATTTACTTGCAAGAATCATTAAAAGGAAAAATAAACTTTATATTACCTACACAATACACAAAATATTTGATTAAAAGGGTCAAAGATCTTCAAATCATGCAAAAGAATTATTAGAAATTTATTGAATGATGTTGTTACATGTTTCTGGCACACTGATATTTATTGTACAATAAATTTGAAAAAATCATTCCACAAGTATTTTAAAAATTCTGAAACTAATTTAACAAATATTATACTATAAATCAATTAATAGGAGAATAAGATTTTCATTATTATGAAAATATGATTTTACATACTAATGAAAGAAAAATACAGAAAATATATCTTTCTGAACATGATAAAAAAAACACTTTGTCATACTTTTTACTCTCTGCCTATAAAAATTTACCTTTCTCTAGAGAAAGGTATTTAGCATTCTCAACTAAAAAAATACTATTTTTTGAAAAACTTTTTGCCATGAAATATTGATTTAAATACTTATTTTGCATTATGATGATTTACACAATAAATTTTAATTCATGTGGGAATCATTGTTTTTAAACATTACCCAAAAGTATCTATTAATTATCAATAAAGAATATAATATCCAGCAGCATGCGGTAAAAATCTTCTGATGTAAATTATTACAAGCCAATGCTCAGTATTCAAAGTATATCAGCAATTCTTCAAGTACAAAAGCACCACCTGAAATAGAAATATATTTAGTTGCATCAACATCAAAGGGCAATTATCACCATAGCATCTATTAATGACATTCCAACACTTTTATGCAGGATGGAATAAATCTCTAGCTATTATAATATTTTCATGCACATAATGTGCATATGGCTTTTCAAATTTAAGAATTATAACAATATAATATATATTATACTAATTTGTAATGAGTCAAATAATTAGTACAAAAGAAAATACAATAATTAAAAGAAAATACAGAATGAAAGCAATCATACAACATTCAAAATTATTCTATATAAGCAATTAAGACTTCTGCTACATAGCAAGTAAATAGTATGGTGCAGCTGCTTAGTCAGGATACATTTTAAATATATGTAAATCTTGTAATCCCAGGCAGCCAATCTTCTTGCTCCTAGAGCAGGAAAGTTGTGGAAATCCTATTATGTGTGTTGTTCATAAAACACATAACATTCAGTGACCTGGTTGATAAATTATAAACTCTTCGCTCAATAAAAATCTTTTTATATATATATATAATAAATATTCTGTGCCCTTGCTAGATGAATTTATTGTAAGATGAGATTTCATTTAAGTCTCTTATGAATCCCATTTTATGTATTCTTTTATTCTTGAATCTTTTAAAAGCAAACTAATACTGCTGTTGTGACCTATAAGCAAAAAGGAGATTGCCAGATCCTAATTTTGCTAATTTTTGTCCCTCTTTCCAAAAGATTATCCTGTAGTTTAAGCTATGAGCCCTGTTTAAGATTTCCCTAAGAATAAGTCTTGATTTTTTAATAACCTAATCAATTTTATTTAAGTTATAAAGGTTATGGCAAATAAAAGTTTAACAAATATTTTAAGAAGTATTTTTTTACTAACAGAGCACAGATCTTTTGAAATCTCAACATTTCAATTGTGCATGACAAATCAAATATATATAAAAACAGAGCTCTTTTGTTAACCAATATCTATCTGATTTGATTTGTATAACTGTTGAGAGAGCATACTGATGAAGTGTTTAAATTGCACACTGAAAGTCTAATAAAATGTAATCTGAATCAGGAAATCTTGATTTAATTAATAATCATCTTTATATGACCACTTGTTAAGTGATTTCTAGGACTGTATTTAATTAAAATTTAAAGTAAGAATTTGTCAAGGATAAGTGCTTAAGCCTAATATCAACATAAAGATTAAAATGTTTCTTTATTTTTCCTTTTGTGTTAACGTTCAAACAATCCCAAACAAAGACTGATCCCAATGATATAACTGAATTATTGGCTATTCAGATAATGTTATACAAATATGACGATAACATAGAATGATGCGATTTTATTAAATAATGTTTTCTTGCCATATAAATGCTTATTATTATTATTATTTAAATTCAGAATCTGTTACTCTTTCTTTAACACATGATTCACTAAAGTTGCCTATTTTAAGAATTTTAGATGAATTTAAAATGACTGAAGCATACTCAAATGAACATAACGAAATCTACTGAAAATTTTATGAGACAATATTGAATTGCTTGGTAAATACAAAGTTTAATTCCTGATACTTATTCTCACCAAACTAGATCACAGTGTCCTCTCAGAATCAAATTAGTTGTCTAATGCTATAGTCCAATATTTCCTCAATCAATTTATTTCTGTGATATAATCTAATGAGATATTTCTCAGACAAGGATTTTTTAAAGGGATACAAATTTCAACTTTTAGCAGAAATTAAGACAGTTAAAAATCAGATATTAAGATATTGAAAGATAGAGCAAAAGAAGGTTTTATATATTAGATTGAAAGCCATTTTACATTGAAATCATTCCTAACACACACTCTTAAATGAGAAAAAATTTTGCATTAAAATAAAAGTGGCCAAATGTTTAAACAAAAACTAAATACAACCTCCACAAAATGACCACAAATGCCTTGGTCAGATATAAACAGACACTAGATTTGAAATTAAATAAAAGTATCATACACAAAAGATTTTTTTACGCAGTCTGATAAAACCAACAGAAAAATAAATAATAAAAAATATACATAAATCTAATTTTAGTATCACATAATAAATAAGGCACAAATAGCAAGTGTTTCACATTGCAACAAACATTTTACTTACATGAAAAATTGTATAAAATGAACATTAAAAATTAACAGAAAAGTAAAATACTGGTAGACTTAATACCTTTAAATTATGTTAATAATAGAATAAAGGTTTCTATTAGTCATGTTTATCATAGATTCGAAGCCTTTTCCTTCTAAAAGAATTCTCCAAGAAGAATTTATTAAAAGGAAAACATAAACAAAATTATAACACAGAATTACAATCTAAAAGAAAATTATTCAAAGCCCATTTCAAAATATAGAATATGAATAATGAAAACAGAATTGACATGCCAAAACAGGCATTTTTTTAATTTTAAATTATGCAAACTATTTATCTTGCTTGACTAAAGAGCAAATTTAAAAACTAACTTATTAAAAATGTCTTTAAAACTACCAAGGGATACAATATATGGACCTTATTAATGTGACAAAATTATATATATATGTATAGTAACATAAATATTCTTGATGTCTATACAGAGTAAGGAAACAAAATGTATATAGTTTAATAGTTTTTATCTACTCTTGTGTGTAAATAGTCATTAAGAAATTAATTCAAATATTATAAATATACAGATATATGCAAAATCCAATACCAAAGTCAAAATTTTCTAGTTAATGTTTAAAAGAAACCACTTCAGTGAACAAAAATTTTTAATAAAAGACTGAAAATATACCTACATACCATCTAACAGCTACAAAATTTCTGTACTTGCTATGGAAATTGGGAGAAAACTACAAAGTTATGGATATATAATAAAAAATTACAAAAAACTATAAATAAGTGCTGAAAATATCCAAATCTTCACTCACAGCAATGCTAATAATGGAAGTATTTTTCGCATGGTCACATGGGAAAAAAAAGGGGAGGGGGGATTTTGGTCTGGCATTAACGCAAAAACATTGCAGACACTGCTCGTAACAAAAATGTATATGGGTCTTACTTTTGATGTTAAACTGAGCAATAATTATAAAATGCAGAATAGAAATTTTTTTTAAATGTCTAACAAACAGTATTAATTAGCTTCATGAACAAAATTGTGTTGTGTGATAAAATTATTTCACTTTCATATTTAATCAATAATAAATGTAAGTTAAATAATTTTGTATAATGCTTGAAAATATTTCTTTCAATTAATAATTAATCGTTGGAAATATCTAATCTTTAACAATTTATTGATACTATGTTATTTGCAATATACTGGTAGGAAGTGCTACCGATGACTGCACAACAATAATGGAGGGTAAGCATATATGTAAAATGCTGTTCTGAAGTCAAATTTTTCTAAATTCAAATGAATTTTTTGTACGCATCAGAATGAGAAAAGATTTATATTCCATGAACATACAAATGGAAAAGAGATTCTCAATAATAAAAATTCATGTGTAATAACATTTTTAACAAATGTTTAGACTCCACATTAAAAGGTTTTTATTTGAAATTTTTTTCGGAGGGTCACAATCAAGAAATTTTTTTTTTCACTACGGAACAAAATAAATTTTTAAAAAGTAAATAATGAAAATGAAAGTCAGAATGAACCTAAATATCATATAGGAGTTATAGAAAATTTTAAAAGAAAAGAAAGTTTTAAATTTTTTTTTTATTTTAGTTAGAAAGTTTAGGTAAATAGAGCAAATTGACGGAAACATTGAGAGAAATATATATATATATTTCAGGGCAGTAAATAAAATAAACAACTCAGTGAATAAAAAAATGTTAAGTTGAACATGGTATTAAATTAATTGTATACAAGAATGCATTTACATCATTTTCTACAAAGTTCAAAAGTATATGGAATTACACAGAATTAATTAAAAAGACAGAATGTGCTCAAAATTTAAGCATAGCTGGGGGGGGGGGGAGGATATGTCCACCTCGCGAGAATGAAATAAAAAAATTCAAGTCTGATATGACAGGTGAAACAAGTCAAATTTAAAAATGAATTAGCAGTGTATCTCAAAGTTGGTATTAAAATAAAAACTTGTCTAATGAAACTTTATTAATTTCTCAAAAATTGATCAGTCTTTCGCAAAAATGTCCGTGGTATATATGAAATGGATTAATAATCTTTTATAAATCATGCTTACTTATGTCAACAAAAAACATTTGTGTACATTTCAAACTGGTCATGAAAATTAAATAAGATAGAAAAAAAGATGTACGCTTTCACATGCCATTTCGAAAACAAATTGCAGCAAGGTTTAAGAATATAGTTCGATTTATCGTTTTACACACGTCAAATCGAAACCACAATCGAAGAATTCCGCATCAGTAAGTATGATTAGTTACAATTACTTTGGCGGACGGAGCCTATTTTTAAGAAACTATTAAATAAATCTAATCTTAAACATCAGTGCACTTAAAGAAGGTAAAACTCATATATCAGTCGTAAATGTATCATGCACTTCTTATTGAGATATAAAAATTACTTACGTTTAAATAATATGTACAAAAAAATATTCGTGCAATTTGTTAAAGGCAAAAGAAATATCTCCAAGAAAATAAATTTAAAAAACTTTAAAACAAATGAAATCATAAAATACCTTCATTCCTTTTCACTTGTTAATATTTCAGTTCACTTCGCTACTACGAAATTTAATACATGTCCGCTTCACTACTACATATTTATTCGTTTATTTTTACTCGTTTCTTTTACACTCTTTCAGATATTCACCTGTAAATTAAATTTGATGTAAATACATTCTTTATTTTATTAAAATGTATTTATTTGGTAAGAATTTTTTTAAGTAATTCGCTAAAAATTCTTATTTATTAAATAACTTGTTAAAAATATAAATGTATTTGTTTATTATTTTTTATTTTTTTTATTATTGTATAATTATTTTCCATTTGAAAGAAAACGTCTCCAACAGTCAAAAATAATAGAAATATTTTTATACAAAATTTGAATAAATAAATGTTTTTATGTTATTGCGATTCGAAATAACATTTGGGCTGCAAGGACTCTCCATGTAATATATATATATAAATTTTTTACTATATAATTTTTTTTCTAATAAAAGAGAACGTGCGTGTGTGTCTGCAGAGAAGAATTTTGGAGGGTGGGAAAGTGTAATGTTTGATAGAGCAATTTTTTAATTTTTATTATTTAAAAACAGCGAAAAAGTTTGATGTTTTTCTGAAATAACTTTCGAAAATGCTTCCAGATTAAAAAAGATTTTAATTCATCTTTAAAATAAAAGTATATTTATACATATATTTTTTTAATTATAAAATCTTATGATATTCCTTCTTTATTTTAACTAATTTTTAAATATTGATTTTCAACGATATCGTAAATGAAAGACAAATCATCTTCATTGTTGAATCAAAGCTGAACGATTTTCCTTTGTTAAAAAAATATGAGATAAAATTATTCATACTTTTAATATAATAAAATTTATAGGCTGGCATAAATTGCGTCTTTCGGGGCGGATTGTTGGACTTAGTGCTTACAAATAATAGCTATTTCTTGGATAGCAATATTAAGAAATAGTGTTTCAAAAATTAAATTAAGATTTTAATAAAAAAATTAACAAAACTCCATCATTTTCTTTAATAACTTCGAAACATATCACTGACAAAAAACATTTTCTATTTTA
Source organism: Argiope aurantia (assembly GCA_026543865.1). Lineage (NCBI taxonomy): Eukaryota > Metazoa > Arthropoda > Arachnida > Araneae > Araneidae > Argiope > Argiope aurantia. The sequence continues at coordinate 19,864 of JAPMOR010027401.1, forward strand.
AAAAATTAGTTTTTTAGTTTTCTCTTTTTTAATTCCATTCAATATTTTTCTTCTTTAATCTTAGTATTTTTCAAAATACTTTTAAACATATTTTTCAAAAATATTTTTCATTGGTTTAGTAAACTATACTTCTATATGAGCACATTGCAGTGATATTAAATACAATTTTATGTGCAAATTATTGTCATTTTAATTTTTTAAAGATAATATAAAACTAAACAATTAAAATTTACAACCTTGGTTTCTTATGTTTTGGATGAAGATTCAAATCTACTTTATTATTTTCATTTCTATTATTTATTTTTTATTTATTTCATTTCATTTATTTTAGGTTAACATAAAATTACAAATTAGGTATTACTGGAGCATCGTCTTTTTTTTTTTTTCCCAATAAAATACAGTTGATTATTTTTATTTTACCAGTTTCTTATGGCTTTTTTTAGCATTCAATAAAAGCAATTTTAAAAATTAACTTTCTGTTAGTTTTAACATATTCACTTCTTAGCTCAATCCTTAAATAAGTCTTCCATCAACTGCAAGATAATTCTTTTTGAAGGTTATGTTAATTATTTATATATTATAGTTTGCTTTAACAGTAATTCTCATAAAAAGCTAAAAAACAGATTTCTTATAATAATTTACAACTATATATAACTTGTTCTTTTATTGCAATTCATGCATTAATTTAACAAAAATTCAATTTATGGCAAATACTTAATTGACATAATTAAAGTAATACTAAATGTATGATGGACAGACCAGCTGGCCACCGAAAGCAGCTGGTACACCCCTAATTATTTCAATTTCGTTTCCAAAGTATACGTCTAACAATAATCATCCTTATAATGTAAATGTGTTTTCAATGTGAAACAAAACAGTTATATCATTGGGGAACGCGGTGTTTATATATTAAATAGTTAGCTAACATTAGAGCTCATGTTTCTTCTTGGGCTGTAGCCATGTCATACATGGAATACCTGCTTAATTATGCACCGACTCCTTTTAAAATCCAAAATTAATATTTATTGACTGATTCTCTATTTAGCATTTATATTCAGCTGCCGGGTATGCGCCTATATTGTTATATTAATGTTGAATGTGTCGCATGGACCTTTAATTGTTCTATAAATTTCTACATGCCTTTTCTAATCAATTACTATTCTTTGAATAATCTACATTTATTCTCTGAAAATGTAATTAATTGCTTGTAGATTATTTGATAAAAATAAGCTGGAATGTATAAACCACTTCAAATCCATAATGGGATTTATGATAGATCATTTTATCAAATAAATTCTTCCAATCAGATTTCAAATCTTAAGAAATAAAAACTTCAATTGAATTTGCATCAAATACTATTGTTATGACAATTTCAAACGCTATCAATAGATTGATTTGGTTTGGTTATATTAACGTCCCGTTTGAAGCAATACTAGGGCTATTTCGGGATGGACCTGGTTATTTTAAACCGCGGTCAGATGACGAGGATGACACCTGAGCTGGCACCCCTCTCCACACCACACCACACCAGTGGGAGGACGTTTAGTCATGACGGATTTAACGTGCAACAGACCCTCTCACACGACGGTTCTTCGGTGGAATCGGGTCTCGAACCTGAAATCCTACGGCTCATGACTCAAGGCCTTACCACCAGGCCACCAGCCTACGCTATCAATAGAAGGATACTGGAAAACCTTTCAGAAAAAATGATAGAAAAAAAAACCATGAAGGAGCCCGAAGTGGAGCAGCTCTCTTAGTTTTAGGAAAGGGGATATCCTAAAACTTTTCAGGCATTGTGTTTTAATTCCGTTCAATTAAATCCTATTACTCCTTCCAATGGTTAATCCATTAATCTTATCCGGTATCAATGACATCATGTAATTGATCTTGACCACTTGTTATATGCTAGGAGAAAACAGATCAAGAAAAAAAAATGTCTTTGACGGCAGATCAAAAATATCCTTATATTTTCTATAGGCTACTTATACTCTCTTTTCAAATTTATCACAAAAATTATGCGAAAAATAAACATTAAGGTGATTTGAACCTTTAATTCGAAATATCGTAGTAAAATAATAGTTTTGGTTTCATTTTAATCTATCTTTATATTATTCTTTTTCCTTAATTACAACAGGAATAAAGTAAATAAAAATGGTGTTTAATATCGACAATATCAAACACATTCTTGAGTATAAGACCAAGAATTAAGCAGGATCAGTCTTCAGTCGATTGCTTCCAACTGGGCGACATTCATAAGGTCTCTTTCATATTTCCTGCATACAGGGCTAATTTTTCTTCCGCCTTCCCATGGACCTTAACAAACATAAAAGAATCCTAGTAGTCTTTTTACGAAAGGTATTGTATGTTCGTAACATAACATTTATAGCTAATTTGTCTATTTAGTAGGGGAAAAAAGGGGCACGAAAAGGGTATTGGGACCGGACATTTCCGTAAGGGGTTGTGGTACGAGTCAAACGTCCAATAAATCATTCTTAGCTCATTGAAAAAAGGGGACTAGGGTGTGATTAGTCTTTGCTAAAAACGTATAAGCCTGCTGGCAAGAATGTTTAGTGAGAAAATGTATTGGTATATTAACCAAATTTTGATACTTAAACATAAGGAAAAAGCTTTTGTCTGTTTGTACATGTGCTGACTTTACAAACCAGTCTTTTTGACATGATCAATCAAATTTGGCAAACATTTAGTTTGGTGGGTGGAAATGTGCTCTTCAGAGCGATTTTTAAAATTTTTTAATTAATTAGAAATTAAGCGAAATATTGGCCTTTATTCGGGATAACTTTTAAAAAGTTTACAGTAGAAAAATAGTTTTTATAGCATTATAAAATTTAAAAATATAAATCCTTTTAACGATACCAGATTTTTTTATCATACAATTTTTCTTATAATATTTAATACATTTTTTGAAATATTTTAAACGTATTTTCCAACAATATATATTTCATTGTGGAAAAAAAAAAGCTCAAAACCGTTTTCAATGTTGCTACTAATTTCGTATCAACTTTTTTTTTTTTTTTTTTTTTTTAGAATTTACAATTTAGAAGAATTCGGAAAGTTAAAACTCTTCAATCAGCAATGGAAATTATTAACTTCTTATCTACTTAACATACTATTTACTTTTCTAAATGGATCTTTGGCGAAACTTTTCATGAACAGAAAAATAATTTCAAGGCATTTCTTTTTTAAAAAATAATTAGACTTATGCATTGGACTCTGGTTCATTATAAAATAAGTGTTTTCTATAAAATTTGAATAAAGGAATTTTTAAATAAAAGTTTTTAACTAGGAAATGTGAATTTATGAAATTATTATTCTGCACTGAATTTATTCAAAAACAAGATATTTGTTCTTAATTCGAATTTTCCTGTATTCCTGAAGAATTATTTTTAAAAATTTTATTTTAACTTTTGCAAACTTAAATGCTCACAAAAATAAGTATTTTTTTTTTCGCTTTTAAAAACTTTTTTCTATTATGGTAGATATGGATATTCTATCGACATTTTTCTTTATTAATCACCATTTTAACAAGACGCATTTATCCATATGTCATTAATGGGAACATTTGGAATAATATGGGTTTTTTTTTCCGTGAAATAATTTGCAGAAAGGGGGAAAAAATCTCATTCCAATTTTTTTTTTTTTTTTTTTTTTACTATAGTAAATATGATGGTTGAATGCTTTGTGAGGAAATTAAAGAATGCCTTTGGAGATTTAGAAAAAAAAAACCATGATAATTTTTGAATTTCTTGTGTGTGATAACAGATAAGATGCATTTCAAATTTATATATTCATCTACGGATTCTCTTGACAATTTCAGTTTCTGGAGCATTTGTAGAAAGAAAGTTTTCCAACTTGAAATTAATTACGATCATTAAATCATTAATTATAAAACACATTTACGATCATTAATTCAGCAAGAACGCTTAAATCGTTGGGCAGTTATATCGATTGAATCTGAAATCAGTCGGATTTCGGGTTTATATAAAAAGTTCGCAAAAGGAAATAAAAGCAAGAAAAATTGCTCCCTAATAATAAACGACAATAATGATCTATGAATTTTTCAATTATTTTTTATGTAAGTCCTAAAAATTATTTATTTATGACAATGTTCTTGCATTTCAATTTTCTTTTTGCACCAAATAAAGAATTTTCAAAAACTTTGTAAAGACACTGAAATAAATAGTATAGTGACCTATTTACTTATTACAGATAGTATACAAATTTCTGTTCATTTATTGGCTAGCTTATGTGCATTCATGAATTAAAAATTAAAGCATATGTTTTAAAGTATATATAAATTTACGAGTATGTTTGGTTTATTAATGAGTGTGAAAAACACGTTTTAATCATTTTCTATTTAGCATTAATTTCTATTTGTGATTTCCATTCTATTGCTGAGTTATATCTATAGCAATATTTTATTTAATACTAGTCACTGACCAACTGGCTAGCCAAAGTTAATGCAGCTAAAATTTTCAATTAAATAATTTACGTAACTGGGTCTTAATAGCTTCTTCAGCAAATTATTTATAAGCTTCAAATTTTGATAGTCTATAATAAATATTATATTAGAAGACTTCTATGATTCTGTTCATTTTACTATGCATTTCCCTTATTTTCTGCCAACGCCACTAACCATCATGGATGCACTTTGATATTTTTAGTCTTTTAACAATACAATCTAATTTCTAACCTAGAGCAAAACAAAAATTGGCATTTTTCTTCATATTAAAAGTATTTTAAATGTAAACTTTTCAGATTTTTTTTTTTTTTTTTTTTTTTTGCAGAATTAAATAATTATATTGCTGGCTTTCCTGAAATCAGCTTTGCCAGTAATCATTTTTGTAAAGGACAAAATAATAATTCGCACTGTAAAACGAAAACTGAACATTTTTTTTTTTTGTAAATTTAATAATAACTTTGGTGTTCTTCCAGAATTC
>JAPMOR010027420.1:0-16285 GCA_026543865.1 Argiope aurantia
TGTTAATAATAATAATAATTGTTTTCCTGTTTGGGCCCGACAACCTTTAAGGTGGATCCTGCGTTAGTGTGCAGTTTATGAAGTTTTCTTCCATAAGTAACACCAGCATCAGTAACAAAATCTGAATAAAGTAATGCAAAGTCATTTATTTGATACGAGTAAATAGCAGGTTGTGATTTCAAGGCATAACTATAAATGCTACGCTTTTGAATATTCAAAAATAATTTATTATCCATGCACCATTCAGGAATTTATCTGTACTATTTTGTACTAGAACGTCCTTAAAAACGTGTAGTTAAAACTCATTCTGTACTTCGCACAAGATTCGACAAAAGTTATTTCATTTATCCACTCAGATTTTATTCTATATTGAAGAATGCTCATTAACTTATCTACAAAAAAATACTGCTTCAAAGAACTGTAAAATAAGAACAGAATTTTTGAACTACCTACTTATTTTTTTAGAAGTGTTTTAGTGATCTATAATTTTATCTAAGAAATATATCTTCTTCGATAAACTATTGAAAAAAATATCTTCAGATAGTTTACGATGTTAAGACTTTTACAATGTGATTCGTTTCTTAATATTCCTAGCAAAATAAATCAAACCCTGAATTAAATTTATTTTACTATTTGCTTTCATCTACATCAAGGTATATTAAGACTAAATATTAATAATTTTCTGAGTAGACATAATTCTTAAAAAATGTTTTTATTGTTTCTTTTATGAATTTGAATGAAATTACTCTATTCAGTTCTTCAAAAAAACTTTGAAAAGGAATCGCATTATAAAAAACGACACATTATTCCAAATTTTTACAAGATAAGGGAAACAATATAATAATATATTTTATTATATTCCTTGAAATTTAGACTGCTTTAAAACGCAAAATTCATTTGCATCTGTTTACTTTGTGAAAAATAATTGGAGGTAGAGATTAGCATAAAAATATAAATTTGAATCATAATAATAGTTGGACTAAGAATGAAAAATATATTTAATATTTTAAAAATATTTTGCCGAAGGAGCTTTTAATACCAAGGTACGTACATCAGATGCAATTGAAATTTTACGTAACTATTAATTCCAAGGAAACATTTGTTCCCTGCAGCGGCTAGTTAAGAAAAAATAAAACTTTAAAGCAGTATATCCAAGGTTTACTATAGAAGAGAATATAATGAAGAGCTTCCTTTAATGTTTGAATTTTCTTATTTATTTTCTTTTAAAAGTTTCTTATTACAGTGAAAATGAAAAAAAAAATGCATATTTTGATCAATGCATCAGCTTAAAGCATACCTAAGACTCATATTTGAAGGAACTGAATCTAAAGAAAAATATTTAAAAGAAGAAACATTCATCTAATTTTAAATAAAAATTAGACGATAAATGAAAATGATTTAGAGCACACACTTCGACATTAATGAGGACACATCAATGAGGCAAACAATATACTTTGTCCAATTTTAATTTTAGAATGTTGCAAACAATGAAAGTATTTCGACACTTTTTTGTTGGATTTTGTATTTATTATTTATATTTTAGACTCTTTTCTAAATATTACAAAATTTTAAAGGGATCTAAACCTCTATTCTAGACTATTACATAACAAAGGAATTTTAGACATTGAAAGCTTTTAACTTTCTTTAAAATGAATTTTTATTCCATTTTTTTTATTTTGATTTCTTTAGTCTTCCTAATGATCCTTTTTAATACCTTTACTTTATTTTGCATAATGGCTAAAAGTAAATACTTTTTATTAAAAATTTCCTATTTATAATTTTGTGCGCTTTTAATAGTATTATTTAGCGAACTTTAATACATAAACAAAATAAGAAGAAAACGCAAATAAACCGAGATTAAGTGCTTAAGTTTCATCATTCAAAAATCCATGGGAATTTTTTTAACCGCCAAAAGGATTACATTTTAACTTTTTCCCCTTCTTTTAGTTGAGGATTTCTTAGAAAACTTACAAAATATAACAGAAATAAATAAGAAAAGTGCAAATATGGTATATTAGAAAATCGGAAGTTCTTTCTTCTCTGAAAATATTTATAAAATTGTTTTGATCAATTTAAAGAAAATATTAAAACAGAAACAAATGTATTGAAATACATTTTTGCCTTGTCTGTAATAATAGATGGCTTTTAAAATTTTGAAAATAAGTTACTAGTTTTAAACAAATAATTAATAAATAAGTATGCATCTCAATTTTAATTTATATTAACCAAAATCTTAACAACTCTAGAATCAGCATACAAAAAAGCCTTTATGATGAAATAAGGCAAAATGAATGGCGATAAATTCTTTGAATTTAACATTGTCTTTAAAGAATTATAAGAAACTTTCAGAATTCGTCATAGGCATTTCCTGTAAAATGGACATACTGATTAAAATTTTATTCTGCAACTATTCACCTTTGGGGAGTAGAACGCTTCTAAAGCCCTAGCCATTGCGAAGCATTTCAGATGGATTTCTATATAAATATGCCTTACTTGTTTCTTTAGCAAAATAGTTTTAAATTTCCAATTCTGATAGACATATAATTCATGCTAATTTAGAAGCCTTACACCGTTACGCTCTCCTCGATATGCCTTTTCTTAATTTTCTGTCTATATGTCTATATATCCAATTATATCATAGGAAAGATTAATAATATTTAAAAATGGAAGAACATTACAAATTTTTCGTTACTGCTTGGTTTCGATGTTAACTATTAATTATTAATACTGCGAAATCTAAAAAATGTCTTTATTGTAATACTGAAACTTACGCAGTGTGAAAAAATAAACCGAAACTTCACATGTTAATCTGCAACATTATGTAAAAGTCGAGGGGAAATAATATAGTATTACTGAAAACGATATTAATTTTTTCTTAACAAAATAATATAGTTTTATAAAATAAACTTAATTAAAAAATGAGGGAAAGAAGAAAAAAAAAGGGTGCAATTAATTTTTCATTGACGAAAAGATATGCTTTTCTTAATTTTAAGACGATATAATATTATACTTAGGGCAGCAAGTGTAACAATATTTCATTTTTTCACTTGTTATTATATAATATACTAGACGCCTTTGGCGACCAGCCGGTTCGCCAGTATTACCGCTCGCTACAATTTTCAATCAAATATTTTAAGTAACTGGTCTCTTAATAGATTCTCAAACAAAACATTTTTAATCTTCACATTTTGATAGTCATAACACACTTATACTGTTGTTTAGATCGTTTCGTTCAATTTACTATATATATTTTGCTAATTTGTTGTCATTTCCGTTAAAACTTAAACTTTAAATTAAAGTGGAAATGATGAAATTGCAATTAATTGCTGAAATTTCAAGATATTTTCTTAATAAAACCAAGCATTTTATTTTATTTATCATCTTTATTGTTATTTATTTATTTATTATTATTATTGAATATGAGTATTGCAAATAGAATCGCTCGGTATTTAAGTCTTATGCGAACTACAAAATATTTTTCATAATTTATGTAATATCTCAAACAATAATTGAACAAAAATTTCTCAGATTCAGCGTACAATTAAGTTTTTAGTTTTGCTTTCAAAAGGATTGAAATGAAATCAATAATAATATTTTGTTACGCCCTATAAATATATTTCAAAAATTATGAAGTCTAAATTTAGTGCAGTAAGGTATCATATTCTGAGAAATATTCTGGACACACCAAATTTTAAATAAATGAATAAATGTTTCTATTTTCCACAATCAACTAAGACTTATTTATGAAGTTTTGAATGTTAAAAATTTAGAAAAACTCAACATTTTCATAATCTTAGGCCAATTAATCTTGAGAAACCTGCGCACTGATTGGCGTATTTTCTTTGAAACGATCGATGGAAAATCTATAATTATCCTTTTTTTATTGAATAGTAATATTCAAATTTTCATAACTCAGTTAAGTGATTGATTTAGTTGATTGGAAATTAACTTTTTTTATTTAAAATATTAGTGTTTCAAGAACATTTCGTTAATCGTGATTTCCACAGCAGAAGATTTATGTAAAATCAAAAATTCGTTATTTATTAGAGCATTTATTGAATCAAGTTACCTAAAATATAATCATTTTCCAGTTAGACCAATTTAGCATATCTGTGCGATACTAAAAGTTTACAAATTAGCTGTGTGGCCCAGACATGAATGGATATCCTGTCCATATTTAACAAAACTTGCCTTAAAATAAAACTGATTTATTGTATTAAAAATATAAAGAGTGTAAAAGATCATAAAATAATTTTTCTTGAATTTATTTTTTAGAAAAAATAATTTTTCATATTTGTTTCATTTCCTACAGACACGTGCTAAAATTATATTTTTTTAGATTTCATTTCCAAAAAGATTTAATTTATTTTTAATTGGAGCTTTAATCAATGTGATGGCAACACTTTGAAAAAAGCTAATTTTTTCCCATGAATTCGAAACGTACTCGTGCAGCTTAAATTTTATTTTTATTTTGTACGAAAAAAATTGTCGGAAAAATATAGTTAAAATATTTATTTAAAAAATCATTAAAAATAGAAATTTAATTTTAAGGTTAAAACATTGGTATAATTTAAAAGATAAATGTTTGATCTTTAACTTCATGTAGAAATCATTTTTGTGCAGTAATATTTTCGGAAGTTACAGCAGAAACACGCCAAAATTTCGCTTAATTTTTAAATAAATAAAATTCTATTTAAAAATTCGAAAAAATAACCCCCAGGTACACATTCCCGGCCTCAGAGGTATACACGTGCCAAATTTGGTAATTTTAGATTGAATGGTCTGGCCTGTAGAGTGCCAACAAACACACACACATTGAGCTTTATTATAAGTATAGATATAGATAATCTTTAAAATTAATGAAAATGAATGTGCATATGCATAGTATGTATGTCAATTTCTTTGTGGTTGTTGGCCCTCTATAGGTAAATGTTTTGGCTTTTAGTTTAAAAATTTCGCTTTTAACTTTGAAAATAATGAACATATAGCTTGGTGTAACTCAATTATTAATTATCGTAATTGTAATTAATTAAACTTTAAGCGAAATTCTGACGTTTTTCTGCGATAACATATATAAATATGAAACCACTGAATATTTTTCCTCATCTGAATGATAAATATATCTTTTCAAAAGGTGCCCATTTTTGCCGTACTCTTTTTTTGATATTTTTATTCATTTAAAAATATTTTAATTACATTTTACAATTTATTCCATTGTTAAAGATAAATTCAAAGAGTATTTTTGTTGCTTCTAATATTTCATCTTATCATTTGATGATCAAGGTAAGAAGTTTTGGATTATTTTTCAATGCTGAATAAGTCTAAAATTCATGTAATATTTTGTTAAAGATTTTAAGAATTTTCTCAGCAATTATAATTAAGATTTGACTTCTGAATTTAGCAATAGCAAAACAATTTTAAAATGCACCAACTTTTCAAATTCAGCTGCTCTTAACACAAGCATACACAGAATTAGAGAATAGGGATTCTACACTGAAAGGAAAGGCATAGGGTTTTTAAATAGTATCAGTCATATGTTTATAAAATGTTTTAAAGTTTATAAATATTTTGCACAGAATGTCACCAATTAAATTTTTTTTCTATTGAAAAAAGAAAAAAAAATATGGCTGTAATCTTTGGCTTTCAGACTGAATCTTTAGAAGAGACTTCATACGATTAATTCTAACGGATGACGAGGAATCGCCATCTGTAAATGTCTATTTTTTTCAATAACGAAGAATGAACGTGGAATCATGAATGCACAGACCCCCAAACACAGCCGAAGTGTTCAGAAGAACAATATTTACAGTAATTAGCAACAAACCTGTGGAATCGCAATTACACAAAGAGCTCAAATAAACTCCTCAGGAAGAGACTCCTCAGCTCTCGAACTTCCGCTATATTCACTATCTACTTATGAGCTGAACTCGACTGCCGACTTACCACTGAAACAATACTAGGCTCAAAACTGACTGGCTATTCAGCATAAGATTCTGTTCTACCTCAGCACTTAACTAAAAGAGAAGGCTCATTACTCAATATTGTTCAATACTCGAGTGAATCCAATTGTGCCTCCGACATTTTATAGTTTCCATGAATGGGTAAAGATTCTAGAAAATGCCTCATAAATTGCATTCTAATGTACCTATCTTCAAAAATTTTGAAGATTCACTAATCATTTATTTTATCGAATGCCCTCGAATAGATTGCAAAGCATATATCCATTGCCTAAAGTCATTGATCCGATATCTGTTCAACATCCATCAGTGCTATATGTAAAGCTGTTTTTCGTACATTGAAAATTAACTGAGCAGGGGAAGCAATACTATAGATTTGTAATAATATTAAATCATGATATGGATGCAAAGAAAGGCAGGTATTTTTGTCACTGTTTTTATAGTAATGAATGACTACTATCCATCATAAAGCTATTTTATATTACTTGTTATCTAAAATACTAAAGTCAAGCGGATGAAAAGCAACTAATAAAGTGTACAAAAGATACTCTTCATATTTATATCCTCTATTTTTGCTTCTTTTAAATTATTTTTAACTTTAAAAATCCTACGAATGCAAACGTTTACACAAGTTGACTTAAAATATTTTGATCCATATAAGAAAAAAAGGTACAATGGGGATATTAAAATATATACTAAATTCCAAAACAGTTCTTGTTACAACTTTTCTACATCTCATTAGTTTTCATTCAACATTGGACCTGCAAAGTGACTGAAAAATGCAATAAAAATTAGTGAAAATGTAAGTTCAAGATTACATATTTATGTTTTCTTGTTCATTTGTGGGAAAAAAGTACGAAAAATGCAGTAAATATTTAATAGTATTAAAAATTATTTATAATCATTTACTTATTTCTCTTTCTACTTCTACTGAAAGTAAAGGATAATGAATGCTGATGTTTGTTTATTTGTTGACGGGGATTATCAGTCTTGAAACAACTACTTATCATGCGTAAATCAGTCCAATTGTTTCAAATTTTAATTAATTAAATATTAAGTGAGATTTTGAGTGAGTAAAATATCATTCATCAAAGTACTTCCGAAAATATCATTACTAATAGTTAAATTTTACACGATTTTGAAAAAAAATATGATCCTTTTAATGATATCAATTCAGTTTTGCAATTTCTTTTTCTGAATTTGGACAAATGCTAAGAAATTACCGTTTTGCAAAAACATTACTTTTAACAATATTCTTAATTTTACATTAACGCTGAATTTGTTTCATAAATTTATCAAATATTTATTCTAGAGATACTTTTCAACTGTTAAAATATAAGGAAAAAAATGCTGCTTAATATCTGTACAGTTTACTTAATAAAAAGAAATTGTATCATCAACGTGCATTTAGAAAACGAGTATTGCATTTTTAATGGTATTACGATGCTGTGGGAACTGATTCCATTAGGAAGGATCGTTTAAGCAGTGAAAAGAACAGAAATAAAGCAATTAAATTAACACGACATTGACATCTATCGCAATTTGGGGCTTAAAATTACATTTCAGGGATAACAATGAGCATCGATTTATGTATAAAAGATTTAATTGAAATTAAATCTAATGTAGATAATCACAAATAATACTTATGCGCCAGATAGATGATAACGAAGTCAGTTTGTACACAAATAAATCTTGTAGTTTTAATTCCTGAAGCAAATTCATTTAGAAATATGAATAATTGAGCATCACATAACATCCTTCTTTATAACCGTATATTGTTTTTATTGAAGAAATAATCGAATGTTTACCTATATTGTTTTTATTGAAGAAATAATCGAATGTTTACCCATATTGTTTTTATTGAAGAAATAATCGAATGTTTACCGTATATTGTTTATATTGAAGAAATAATCGAATGTTTATAAGGTCAATATGAAACAAAATTTATAGCAGCTGAAAAAGGATAATTAGGTGAAATCCTTTTTTTTTCTTGCCTACATTTTTATAAATTACATTTACTAACTATTTGAAGGCAAGAGACCGCAAATAAGAAAATATACATTTAACTCTTAAAATCGTTATTTTATTTTAAAAAGGATTATAAATCAATAGTATGGAATGTATTTTTAATAGAATTATTTTTTCGTTATTTGTTCGATTTTTTTAAGAATGCTTTTGCATTTTCCTTCTTAATTTGTTGAAGAAAATTTTTTATTTTTTATTAATTTATTTTATTAATCCAGTATTCCTCATAATTTTTTACAATCTTAATTACGTCTCCCACTCTATTTGAAATTAATTACATAAAAACGATTTCGTTAGAATGAAAGACAATTAAATATGTTTGCAAAATATAATGATTTTTTTCTGTTTTTTACAATATTATTTTTTGAAAACAAAAGGCTATTCTAATATTTAATTCTCAATTTAAAGTAATATCGAAGGATAAATATATTTTCCCGCTTTATTTAAATGGCATCTTTGTTCTCTTTATTCCATATGGTAAATTTAGGCAATCCATTATAAAAGATGTAAATTGTAACATTCTACGTGGTTTAAAAATGTGATACATGCATTCTAAAATGACAGAAAATTAATGGCTGAATTTGCATAGGGTATTTCAGACGATTTTGATTGGCAGCAAAATTTTCATATATTTCTGTTTTGAAAATTCATAAGATATAATTTACGATAGGATTGATGAAATTAGAAATCATCACATTATACTTTCAGAAATACATAGTTTTTATTTCTATTGTGAAATAATTTAATAGAAACCAAGAATTTATTTTATCCACTTCTATTATCTATGATTATATTCAGAAAACTCAATCTTAAAGGCAGAATTTCAGCTGCTCAAAATTCATTTATCACTTCATTAAAATAAAAAAATGTATATATTTATTCACAAATTAATCTAATGTTTTAATTTTCTTTAAAAGTTCATGTTGTCTTAAAAAACCAAATTATTAAGAATTCTAATATGTAAATCTAAATGAATTTGGCGTGCACTTCTTGATATCTATTTCCAAGAAAGAGAAGAACTTTTGTTTTTAATTAATGTGAGAGAATGAATTCCTGTTTAAGAAGCAATCTTCGAATATTTTCGTAATGAACTGTATAATCTTTAATAATATTCATTTCCGTTATTTTCATATTTAATCTTTCACTCAGAAAGCCATCTGCATCTGAATCATACTAATAATTATATAATTTTGGATATGTAAATCTTCATATAAGTTAAAATCTCAGTTATACTAAACGCCGGCAATCACTAAACATTATTACATATCTCAGATACTTTTTGATGTTTTTATATGAAATAGAATATCGATAAGCAAACTAAAGAAATTGTATCATATAATTAGTAGTTATTTAAGGCGTAGTTGTGGAGCCTATGGGCTGATCAATTGATGGTAGCCTATGGGCTGATTAAAAAAATTTAAGCTTGTTCATCACCAGATAAAAGAAGAACATTATTTTTGATTGATTGAATTTGGAATTTGAAAAGGTACAATTAGCTAAAAAAGGTAATTTCACAAAGGTAACACTATATCAGTATAACTAGCATATGCTCCTAACAAAAACAAATAGTTTAATTATTTTTAATTTAAATATAGCCAATGAGTCATCATGGATATTGGTAGAAGAATGAATGAAATTCGGTGTTTAACATCTTCTTTTTATTTCAACTAATTCAATTTAAGAATGCAGTGAATGAGACTTTTAAACTTATCCAACAATTGAATGTCTTAAGGTATATTATAGCTTATGAACATAAATAGGAATTAGAAAGACGAATTATATTCTCTGATCAGGATTTCTGAACAATACTATTTAAAAAAATATAGACATATGTTCTTTTCATCAACGAATTGTTCACTGCCATTGAAAGAGCTGCAGGATGGCACCTTAATATTTTTCCTAAGAGAAACACAAATATCTAGCATCTTTCTCTGCAAACCCTCAAATAATATTGTATAAACGCTTTTTGTTTCAATTAAATTGGAATTCTGCATCAAGAGATACCCTGGTGCTTTAATTTGATGTCCCATTTTCCGTTTATGATGAATCCTGAGCCCAAGAAACACCTCAATTGGTAAAATAACATTTATAAATATTATAATAAAAAATAGCAAATTTACTTTTATAATTAATGTATATATATCATTCAATCTTTGGATTAAAAAAAATCTTCTTACATTCCCCGTGTACACACAGGTTTCTTTTATTTTAGAAAGTTGAGTGAATGGAAAGTACTCGATTCCATTCATGAGATCCCATTTACAACGAATTTAAATGCTTAACTTTTATTGAACGGATCCATAACACAAGAAGAAAATACTTAAAATGTAATCTGCAGTTTATATATAAAGGTCCAATTTAAATAAACACGATATGACTATTCATATCATGAAAGCGAAATTAAATATGAAAACAAATTCAAATACAAATTGCAAAAAAATTTTGAACAAGCTGTTATGTTTACCATTTCACCCTTAATTAACTATTCTGTTGAGTGGAAAATTCTTTGAAAAGCAATAAATATTTTAATTTTTAGAATCATGAATTCTTATTCGGTCTCAGATGTAAAAGAAAACTGTTCAACCTTTCCTCATATGAATATTGTTTTTTCTGGAAATTCCCAAATTTATTAACATTCTAGGAAAAATAAATTCAGATTCAATACGAAACATTCTGATACAATTGCATCGAAATAATTAATAATGCATTATTTAAAACTCTTTACATTATTCATCGTATTATCTTTGAAAAATTCATTCCTCTTAATAATAAATTTCTAAAAGAAATGTAATGGAAATTGCGTGCTACAAAATAGCAATTCTATATACAATACATCGCTTTGAAATTTTTATGACACATTTATTAATTTCTATTAAAATCGAATAAATAAACATGTTAGTAATGTGGTTTTTAAAATACTACATTTCTCACAAGAATTAAATAAAAGTTTTCAAACGTGTCTTGCAAATAGTCTATTTTTTATCACCTCTTAAAATGTAAAGGTGTAATTCTCTAAAAATGTGTATTTTTACCTATATAGCAAGAGACTTTAATTTACCAAATTTAAGCTCTGAACAATAGCTTACTTAATGAATTGTAGATAAGCTTTGAATTACATTTTGTCGCCACTTCGTTTCAGGAAACCGAAAGCTGCATAATTCTCCATTTTCGTGAAAAAGAGTTAATCCTTCTTTAATCATAAAGCATCCATTAGCTATTCAACGGTTTTTACCGAAAATAAAATAAAAGTACCTTCAATTAAGCAATTTATTCCTCATGGGCTTTGTTTACGTTGATAAAGAGTGTCAAATTCTAATAAGAGGATTATCAATCAAAGAAGAAGGATTACTTTAATACATTTTTAGCAATTTTCAACATTTAATTTCTTCACCATAGAAAATACGAAGGTATTTAGAGGATTAATTAAACACAGCTACATCATTTATAAACATTATTTCGGAGTGCTTTATTTTAATGCAATTTCGTGATTCCCTTGGGTGACAGATTGCATTAAACAGGAACGAGATATTTTTGAAAAAAAAAGTAGAAACACTAACTCTTGTATTTAGTGTATTAACGACGAATTTTGCGATGCAAAAGGATAACCTGTTGTTTAAGAAATCCCACGCAAAGTTAACTTCATTTTTTTATGTTTATATAACTTTACGTTAAAAGTTATTATAAGTTTTGCAAAAATGAAATGAAAACTGCATGCAAAGAAAGGGGTTTTAGAATTGTCCCGATAAGTAAAAGATATATATTATTACGAATATTTAATGTTCCTTTCCAGTATAGTTAATTCCATCGTAGGAAACATTGTTTTAAGATATCTATTGGATATTGATCGGATACTGGATCAGTAACTCCCCGGCTGGCGGCAAACTTGGCCACCATTTGGATACTTTGCCGACAAAATAGGTGATAGCAGAATCTTCAAGAATTTTCGTGATAGAGCCAATAGCAGCTAAGGTATGCTTGATTATTCAAGAGCCTTCTGTACCGTGTCTCGGGAACTATAAAAGGCCGTGAATTCGGGCTAGATTCAGAAGTTTGAATTCAGCTCTCGTCAATAGTTGAACAAGTTCCCTCCCTGAGCGCTTCAATCGGATTGTCATTGTTATGCGGATTTTTATTGTTTGTGTACATCTTGGCTGTATTTGGTCGTCTTGACATTTGGTTTATTCGTGCTTTTATGTCAATAAACGTCATTTGCTACTGAGGCTTGTTGACTGAACACTAAAGATGAGCCTAGTTGACTAGCTGTTTCAGTGAAGGAATATCCATAACAATATTTTTAAAGGGGGATGGAATTTTTCTTTTTGTTAATCCGCTCAGATATCCTCTAAAATATAACCCTCTATTAGATTAATTGCATGAAGTGATGAGAAGAAATGAAAGCGAAATATGTTAACTTTTAGGCTTCACTTGAGGGAGAATCTGAAGCCTGTTAAAATTCTGCAATCAATAAGTTGTTCAAAATATTATCAGTCTACCAATTTTTGATTATAGTTACCTTTGCGCAAAATCAAAGAATGTATCTAGAAAAAACCTTGCATCTTTTTCTTTATCTATGCAAATCATTGCATCGATTAGTCACTACTGATTTAGTAAATGGCGTCATTGAATTGATATGGGTTAGGTGAAAATGGAAGTAATCTCTATCAAAATAGATCAATTTAATAGATGCTAAAATATGACTTTTCTATATCATTAATATTCCTTAAAAAGTTACTTAGCGAATATTAGTTGTTCTGTGCCTAAGCTCAATGATTTCAATCAGAAAAGAATTGCAAAATAAAATATATCAATGATTTAAATTTCCTCAATATATCAGTGTTTAGAACTATTCGCTAATGGGGGAATTAAAGGTAATTCGTCCCTTATACGAGAATAATTCACTGGGATTTTTAAACAAGGATCATTCATTCATTTCATTTCAGAAATGTAAAATTTAACACCAAAGCAAAATGATCAGTATCTTTCAGTAGATGAAGTATTTTGTGGCGATTTTCAAAAGATTGCAAAATACTTTTAATAAAGATAACATTGCATTGAGTCAGGCTACATGAAACTACCAGCAAAAAATCGCTTGCCCTATTGCAAAACAACTTTCCATCTGTAATTATTTAACTGCTTTGTCTCTTTATTGAATTATCAGATGTCTGTATGTGATATTGTTATAATCAACTCAGACTTTTAAAGACTCAGAAAACTTTTTAGGAATAAAAAGGGGTTTTTTTAATGCTAACCTGCTTTTGAATATGTAAGAAGAATAGAAGAAAATTTCCTTTTTTGTTGATTGGCGTATTCTTCTATCCAATAAATACCTTTGCCTACTAAGTGCTATGTTCTTGAGTTTTATGGAAACAAAATCCGTGAGTCAAAATCTTGTGATTAATGGAAATATCTATTTCCATAAATAGATAAATAAAATGTCCATTCCTAAACTATTGGCTTCTGTATGCAATTTTTCCCAGATAATGAAGAATTTATATTTCATCAAGGTTCAACAATACATCATCTTGCCTCTGTTTGTAAAAATTGGCTTCAAGACAATAATTTTTAATTTCAGAAATGACACGGGGTTACTCCTGACCTTGATGCAGTGGAAAATCTATGAAATACTCAAACGAGACACAGAAGAATCCAGCGAAGAAACCCCAATAATTGAAGTGATAATTCAATCATAGTATAACAATATAACATCTGAGGAACTGAAAGCAACAATAAACTCCACGATACGGCCATGCAAGGATGTAATTGATGCTAAAGTCAAGTATTAAGGGAAAATTTTTGTATACATTATTATTTATATTCTTTTCATATCTGCTGTTACAATATAATATCCATTATAAAATCATTTTATTAAATTCTTGATTAATTTATTTTGGAATTCATATTTTTGTACAATTGGGCAGCATTTCTTTCCGTAATATTGCTATAATTATTGTGATATCAAATTTAAAAAAAAGCATTTTTTCCTGAAGGCTTTCACAACTTTGACAGCAATTAGATATATTAATTAGATTTATTTTGGAATTCATATTTTTGTACAATTGGGCAGCATTTCTTTCCGTAATAATGCTATAATTATTGTGATATCAAATTTTAAAAAAAGCATTTTTTCCTGAAGGCTTTCACAACTTTGACAGCAATTAGATATATTAAGAACAAAAGAATTGTTCAAATCTGAAAACGCAATCTTTCAAGAGGGAAAGAAAGGTATGTCACTCATGAAAGAGTATGATACTGTTATACTTGTACTTATCATTCTAAGGGAAGGATAGAAAAACATTTATCGCAACATATTTTTAGTTTGATAGGCTGAAAATTGGAGTACAATTACTTTTCAGTTAGTACAATTACTAAAACAATTTAAACGACTTCTATGCTCCTCTTACAAAAGAGGGATTGGTCCTTTATTACATATTGATGATTTGAGTTGAAACTATGTAATTCTACACTCGAGGGGTCCATTCCTGTAATTGCTGAAATATAGTTTGCGTTTCACCATCAGTTACTAATAGTTTTACTTTTTCTAGTAGAATATACTTCAAGAAATGGATAAAATTTCGACTTCAGTTATCCATCTCGAGAGACTGGAAACTACAGTTCCAATCCCTCAAATCGCCATACGTATATTTTCTATAGTATACTTTTAGTATCTATTAGTACAAAAAGAATCAGACATGGTAAGTGATTTAAATATAGGAATCATTAAATATGTCTAAAACTTAAGAGAATACTGAAAGGCATTTTTTTGTTGCAAATAAATGGTTTCTAAAAAAAGTTGAGATGGGAGCAATTGAAAAGGTCCTAAGGGATGCTTCGAGAAACAGTAAAATACTGCACATAACAATGAGTATTTTTTAGGTTCTTTGGAGAAGATTGTTAATTCAGTAACAGTTAACGTAATTTTAATTCATACTTTTATAATAAAAAATAGGTAATAGGAAAAAATCAGATCATAATATTTGGGATTAATACTCAAAACATTGGGAATATAGTAGCTTAACAACAGGGTAATCCCTAGTCATGTAGAACATTTAAGGACAACATGCAGCAATCACATATCACACAACAATTTAAAACCTAGCCACACTTCATCGAGAAGATATTTGTGGCCCTTGCAATATCTTTTATTGTGCTATTTTCGTATTAGGATCCTTACAATGTTTATCTACCAATATTCCTTAAATTCTCCTTGGATATTAAGAAATGATGTTAATACAAATACAGTCATTATCCCAGACACATAGCATACAGAGGTTGGGTTATAAACAAAGAAGTTAGTTATCTCCAATATGAGTGACGTTTCTATACATAAGCATTTCTGCATATCGAAATTTTTCGAAGAAGAATATGTATAGAAGTTCAAAGTTCCACGTATACAATTTCGAATGTACATTTCAATTACAGATTAATCGTTCCACTTGAAATAAATGGAACACTTCGAGCTTGCCACCGGAAGGGGAGCTCGGTAGTTTCCTGGGAATTATGTTGACCATCCCCCCAATATGAGCCGTGTACGGGAGAAAATCCTCAAAATCGTCCGATGTAATCACGTCTTTGATTCAGCCAAAGCTGATTGAATTTAATCCTGCTTTAATGGGGGTGTGCGCGCATCCAAAATCTCACTTTATCTCATTAGCGAAATGCCTCTGACTGATATAACGAGATTGTTTGACGACAACTACTGGGAATGATGGGAAGACTGGAGTTCGTTCGTTTTTGAAAGACCGATGATGAATCCACGCGGATGTTCCTGAAATTTAAAGATTTTACTCCGCAGAAAAGTAGCGACTCATCTGAATTGGAGCAAAGTGTGATAAGTTAAGAAGAGAAAGAGAAGGTCACCCCCATTTCGCTATAAATAATGTTTTGCATTATCAATCGATTGCTGAAGTGTTATATATAACTATTCCAAAAACTGTGTGTTGATTTTTCTTGTATATGAAGTCATATAGTTTTTTGTATATATAACATATATTAATCTTCAAACATTATATATATATATATATATATATATATATATATATATATATATATAGAGTGTGTGCGTGTGGATAATGATATTTTAAAATCTAATTAAATTGTAATGGATTTTAAATTTTTATCTTAAATTAGCCCATGTTAACTTGAGTTTAAATGTCCTTATTTCCTGTTCCATTTCCACTTTTTTTTTATTTAACTCATTCGACACGCGCTTTTGAAAACTGGTCATCCAAACACGTTTTTACTATCTAGGTGAAAAGAAAAATTCTTAATGTTTACAACAATCTTTGAAGGACACCTAAATGTTC
>JAPMOR010027429.1:0-12669 GCA_026543865.1 Argiope aurantia
CAATATTATGACTGAATAAAGAATTCAACTCAAGGCACATTTATGATTCCGTGTAAACCCATCTCCAGGCATATCAGTTTTGAACTCATTTTCGTACTGTGAAAGTTTGGAAATTATATTTTCTTTTGTTTCGGAACTGTACGAATCAGAAGCCACCATGATATTATGGTACTCATTGAATATTTAAAGGAGGATTTTTTTTCGCCTGTTTATGTGTAAAGTATCCTATTAATGGAGACTGCCCAAATCATCTCTTATTTTGCCGAATCGAAGTAATTTTAGGATTTATATCTTTCATTTCCACATAAATATTTACTACCATGAATGTACTTAATTTCTGCATAAAGAATTCACTAATCTCATTTGAATTCAGCAATCTCTGATTCTATGCTTTCAGAAAAGTTTCATAATGAAAAAATTTTTTAATAAAAAATTCTCTGCTTATTAACAATACTTTTCAAACATTAGGACTACTTTGCTAATTTAATCAAAAAATGTTCAGGACTGTGACGTACCGCGAAAGCAAACGAGTTCGGAGAACTTTCTGCCCCCCTCCCCAGTGTAAGGCTTTTTTGCTGAAGAACAGGAGGTTGAGGAATGTGGGAAGTGGAAGAAAGCAAAAGGGGTGAAGGAGGATGGCAGAACCTTTTACGCTACCGAGGACGAATTGTGTCGAGAACTATTCGGATAATTTTTTTTATACTCTAGCTGTTTATAACTAAGTATATATAGCGAAAACTATTTATAACTATGTATATAAATCCGGTTTAGTCATTGATTGGAGTAGATTTAAACATTTATATCTCTAAGATGTTACAGGGCTAAGAACTGGATTTGAACTTTCTTCTCATTTTTCAGTTATCACACCAGAACATCTAATTGTCAGTGGATTAAAGAAAAAAAAAAGAATTATAGTTAAAAACCAGGTAAAATCAATAAATTGAGAGATTCCGCCGAAACATGCCTATTAACTTAAATTGCTTAACGATACTGTACATCTGCTCGATATTGAACGATGAAGAGAATATCGAACGACATCGTGGAAATATAGTAGAATATTTTGTGTCGATAAGGAAACTACTTCCAAATGTCAAATGAATATTTAGCACCGCTTGCAGTTCCATTGATCGAATTAATGAGCGACCTCTGGACAATAATAACGAGCAATTCTAACAATTCCGATTATAGACGATTCTACAATCGTATAAATCGATTTGAGTGTTGAAACATTGATATATGCTATGATCTGTTAATACAAGTCGTGTAATCAAACTGTAACCAAATAAATAATTTCTTTATCGTAAAGATAGATAGGTATATAGATCCGATCGGATAAATGCTTTAAATGTTGTAAATAATAATGATTTTATTTTCTTACAATCTATAATTGTATTGATAAAAAATCATAAAATTTATATTTGTATAAAGTTTTATCTCCGATTAGTGATATCAAGGAAAATAAAAATGATGAACAAAGGTTTTTAAAAAAATCTAATGTATGTGTTGAATCTTATAGAGTTATGGAACTTGTCAAAAATTTATAATTTTGGCGTTGAATTCAAAAATCAAATTTTATCCTATAAAGCCCTATGATCTTTCAGCTGCCATGTTTACTGACAGTCTTACAGAGAAACAATTCATAATTGCAAACTTGTGCTTTAGCAAATACTGGGAGGGGCAAGGCGTCTAAAAAAAATAGAGATTTATTCGAATTTGAATGCTAAAAATGCTGATAAAAACATATATTTTTCTATTCATTTCATATACGAAGGCATAATGATTTCAGAGTGGATTAAAACTTGGAGATTCTCAGAAATCACAATGTAAAAGTTGATGACTGTTTTCTTTTATTTCTGCGCACTTTTCATATGAGGAAATAAAACTGTATAAATTTTATGAATATATTGCCATCCATTTTCGTAGAAATATTTGGCAACTAATTGCAAAAAATATAGTTCTTGCGACAAACATATATTTGTGGAAAGTCCCTGATGACATTTAACCGAATTTAAAATTATCTCCCTCCAATAAAAATAAAAACAAGAATATCGCATGAGCTATTAAGAAATGATTACTGAAAACAGAATGAATAATAAACAATGCTGACATTCAATAATGAAAATTGATGTTTCTCTAAGTATTATCTAATGATATTTATTTTGTCTGAAAAACAATAAAATCTTGCTTAGGCACGCATAACTATGAAAAAGCAGACAAACATATGACATATACTGTTATCATCGCTTTCATAACGGAACAGATGCTTTAAATAAAATTCTTTTACTTTATCGATTTGAGTTCGAAATGAATGTAGTAAGATTGCGAACATTTCCGATATTCCTTAGGGGCTGGCAAAGTGTAATTTTTATAAATGTTCCTGACGGAACATGAAATAAAGTATCTTTTAAAATGTTTAAGAATCTTTTGCTCATGTTTAGATAGTGTTGAGAAGTCGTATTCTTAAATTACTAAAATTTGTCGATTGTATTAAATAAAATAACTATTTGAAATTTAAAAAAGTTCAAAACGTATATACATTATTAAAACGAAATTCTTTTGTTATAATGTGAAATTTGTTTTGAAATCGAAGGCAATATGTTAGAAGCATAAACATGAATTCTTTTATGTTTGTACGTTGTTTATTGCCGGCGTCCTGGCATATGGGTAGCGCGTCTTCCCCGTGATCTGGGCGTCCCGGGTTCGAGTCCCGGTTCGGGCATGGTTGTTCTTCTTTTGTCCTATCTGTGTGAATGTGCCCCCCCTTTAAAAAGGGGCTGTGCAAGCGAATGTGATGCGCGAGTAGCAAAATCGTACTCTTGGCCCTTGTTGACGCTACTAAAATAAGAGACGTTCCCTTTCGGCTTAAAATCGTTGATTTCAAATGAGCGGGCTTGCCTATGGCAAGTGCCATTGGAAACAACAACAACGTTGTTTATTAGTTGTTCGAAATAGTAAAAGAATATTAAAGATTAATATATTCAAAGTGTAAATTTTAGTCACAAGCGAAATCGTTTCCTCTTTGATTTCTAATCATATTCTGATCACTAAATTTTAAAATAGTTATTGAATTAAAGGGGCAGTCTAAATTATCTGTAGAAGTCCATGATATTCTTATCCATTCAAACTCCCAATGATCCTAATTAACACTCGCATTTTCAGTACTTGCTAGCTCAGGAATAAAAATCGCATCGTTGTTTTAAAAAAATATCTTCGCCGTGAAGATTTAAGTAAAAGATATATGTTTATGATTGGCTTGAAGAAAAGGATTTTTTAAAACTGTGAAGTTAATTTAGGCCTCGGGGTGCTTCCTAAAGCGATAGGTAAAACCAGGAAGTCATGGAAGAAATTCGGGAATCATTGATACGAAGTCATTTGATCCGGGACATGTAAGCGCCAGAAATATAGCAAGAACCTTATTAATACGGATGAACGTGAGCAAAATTTCCATTCCATTTTACGACGTTTACTGTATCAAATTAAAAGTTTTCAAACCGGCAACGGACATCAAATAATTGACTTTGCCTTTATTCTTTTCAAAAATTGATGAAGATGACTCATCGATTCAAAATATTTTGTGGACTAATTAAACACGCTTCTCTTTACCTGCAAACAATTCCTCCTATCTATAGAAACATAAATATAAGGCATGCTTCTCACTTAACCCTCATGTTGCTTTTGGGTACATTTAACATTCATTGAGGTTAGGTGCGGTAGGACTTCTGATTTCTTTTATTAATTACATTTCCTTTTTTAATAGTTTTATGTCAAGAGGATTAGTTTGCTGAACTAAAACGTAATTCTAGAAAATAATGCGATTCTGCGTTTCAAGGAAAAAAACATGCCTAAATTCAACACTATTTCTGCAAGATGGAGTCTCATATTGCTCAGTCTGTTAAACTACTACAACAAACTTTTGCTGAGGATTGCATAGTTAGGTGATGTTTCCGAAATGCTTGGCCTTTCTGTTCACCTGATTTAAATCCTTACGCCTTCTGGTTGTGTGGATATTTAAAAGATCGACTAATAAAGGTAAATATAGGAACTATGTTGTTGATAAGAAATATCTTTATAGATATGTTCAAGAAATTCAGCAGGAAACATAAGGTGAACTACTGATCAGGTTACCTTGCGTCTGCTGTACTTGATTTGCTTACATGTTACGTACATTTTGTAATAATTAAAATATTTTTGGACAAAAAGAATATGTTATAATTTCCATCTAAAAAATAATGCTCATTAAAAGAATACCAATTATCAAAAGAGAAAAAAAAAACAGCACGACACTTTCCTGTTAATTTATAATTTATTATAATTGTTATATTGGTACCGTAAATATTGTTCAAAAAATTGGAATAAGCTAGCATATTTTTAAAAGCATGGTTAAATAATAACTTTAAAACAAAAAAAAAAAAGGCGACAAAAGAAATATTAAAATAAGAGGGGAATAAAAATAAATAATAGCAGAGTTGTTCAAAATGTAAAAAAGTAATATTTTTGCTAATTCTTATTTCACTGAATATTGAATTAATTTTTGCACTATGAAATATACCTGTACTCTTTGATTTGAATTGAAGTGGGCAAAATTGGATTAAAGTCCGGTCAAATGTTTAGGAGGAACTGGCATACGCACATATAT
Organism: Argiope aurantia; assembly: GCA_026543865.1. NCBI lineage: Eukaryota > Metazoa > Arthropoda > Arachnida > Araneae > Araneidae > Argiope > Argiope aurantia. The sequence continues at coordinate 4,637 of JAPMOR010027429.1, forward strand.
ATTCATGGACGTAATAATTTATTTAGTAATATTATTTCATTTTCACACCATAACAAAAAAATTTTTTTTTTAAATTACGCGTTATGTTCAGCCCCGTGAAGACGCGACGACATATACTGGTTCTGTGACTTGATCAAGAACTAGAGCCACAAAATGAAATGTCATAATATCGAGACGCTGTTCTTCTAAGGAGGGAGTAATGCCGCATTGAAGACAGGCAGTCGACTATCCATGGCCGAATGGTCTTGGCATTGATCTCATGGTCAAGAGATTGTGGGTTCGAGTCCCTCTATAGACAATGTGATTCACAGTTTGTGTAAATGTTTCATTCCCCGATTTTATGTTTTTCTTTATTTCATGTTCCAGAAGATTCTGGACCTTTCTTTAGTTTACACCAGACAAGTGTTTTGGACTTTTCTTACTGTCTCCAGAAAAGTATTCTGGAACTTTCCCTGCTAGTATAAAAGCAGAAGATGTGTCAGTCACTGTGTTCTCAGTTCAGAGTTGAGTTCATAAATTGGTTTAGCTCTACTTCTTCTGTGTGTCATTGCGTTCCACACTAAAGTATCTACGTGACAATATAAGCATGCATACATCAACGATTTTTATAAGAATTCTTCACTTTTAGACAGGAATAATGAATAAATATGAAACGATTACATAAAGTTTAAACGAAAATGATTACATCTCTCAAATGTTAAAATTTGAGTTTAAAATTAATCTTTGAGAATATTAATTAAATATATCTAAATTGATTTTTTATTTCTATATTACCGAAAATTAACTTTTTTTTACGTAATCAGAAGGATAAACTTTTTCGACCTCCATTTTTTTTTCTGCCATCTGATTTTAAGTGAATTTTTCCAACATTTATACACATTTCTATGCTTATAAATTCTTGATTAGTGAAATTAAATAAACCGTACGCTTTATTTGTCTTTAACATTTAAATTCACTCGAAACTATCTGTAAAAGAAAATAAGAATATTATATGAGAATATTTTATCATCAACGTACATCAACTTTTATCACATTTGCTAAACCATCTGCTGCAATCAGTTCGTGCAACCATTAATGAATGGATCCCTCGGCTCTTGAGACACGAGTAGAGAATTCTGAAAGGGGAATAGGCTTCTAATTATGATCAAGGTTGCTTTAGTGAATTTCTGAAGCGGAGATGAAAGATGCTGCTCAAAATATCGAGCATCCTTTGTTCTGTTTAGGTGGTCTCTTCCTCCTACAACATGGGCGCTCCAAACAAAACAAAGGCAGTGAACGGTTTCACAGAACAGATGAAAGAGGGGTAACGGACCTTTCGCCCAATTATCGTCGATAATGTAGTAATTGGCGAGCTCTCATTGGAGCTGCAAATGGCGGGAATTTATCGCAGATATTGACGCATTTATTGTTGTTAGAGCCGAGTAGTTGTAAACATATGTTGAATTTGATTTTAGTTTTGTTTTTTGGTCAATAGAGACATAACTGCTAGTTTATTGCGTTTGGCAAGCGATTAAATTCAACAAAAGTAGATTCCATAAACTGAGTTATGACAGTTTTAAATAAACCTTACATAGTTCATATGAGTGAATTGTAAAATTTATTAAATATGTAACCATTTTCAATGGAAAAATAAGAATAGTAATACATAATTAATGATATGTATACTTTTCTAGGCATCTTTATAAATAGTGAAAATCAACACTAATGTTCTAAATATTTCTATCATAAAAACAATTTTTTCTTTTGTTATTTTTAAATAAGTAGTTATGATGTATTCAAACGACCATTTTAAAGGAATCAAGGAGTAAATTGTAAATTCAATTAATGATTTCTAATAATGTACCAATGATGATATCCAGTTCATTTAATAAACTGTAACAAAACATTATTATTGAACAAATTATTAATGAAGGCATTGATTTTTTATCTGCCATATTCATATTTATATGTTAATGTTACAATAACTTATATTTGGATCTCCTTCGTCTTTTTAGTTTATTTTTAATATTCATATTTCTAATTGAGCCATTCTTTCATCCTCTTTGCTATTTATGTAATATTTGTTTGTAATTGAATTGTTTTATTGCATTTACGACTCCAGTTCTTCATCATCTTAATTAGTGCCTACTCACTCTGGGTATATCACATGAAATTAAACGAAAAATAACTTACTAAACTAGAAAAAATGTTTAGCAAAAAACATCACGAAATTAGATGTGACTTCTTAGAAGTGCCAACAAAAGAAATTTGTCATTTATCTTACTGCATTGAATTTTGAAATTATGGTTGCATTTCAATAATCCCAAGGCTCATAAATTAGATAAACATATCGTTAGAAATCTGTGATGTTGCTTCCCAGCACTGTTAGTTCAATGACTGGAAAGACCTTTTACTATCAGCTCTGTTGGGTGCTGATCGGATGCCGAATCAGTAATCTCAGGTGTTGTAGACACACTTGGCGACCATTTGGCTACTTGGCGACTTTGGCTACAAAATAGATAATATTGGAATGTTTCAGAATTTTGGTGATAGAGTCAATATGCCTGATATGAACCGTGTTATGCCTGATTGTTCCAGAACCTTCGGCCCCGGGAACTATATAACGCCGGCAGTATAAGCGGCAGACAGTCGTGTATACAGACGCATAGCGAGTCAACGGCGGAATAGTTGGATTCGTACAGAGAATCACAGGTGTTGAGTGAAGCTCAAGCCATTGCTGAATTAAGCTTTCTGCCGAATCCTGGTTTTTATTATAGAAGCAGCATTGAGTCATGCGTAGAGTAGCCAGTCGTGTAGTAGTAAGTCGGCGGTTGAATGCAGCTAAAGCGAAGAAACAGTGGAGAATTTCAGGCGTTTGGAGATACCGTGGAGAATAGCTACGAAGATTCCCTCCTCTTGTCGAATTCTGTCGGCCTCTCTGTGTGCGGTGGTTAATATTACTACCAATTAGCACTTGTGGACAATTGTTTATTGTAGTGTCCTGCTATGTGTTGCTTATGCATGTCTCGGCTGTGCATTTGTTGTTTGCGTATTCTTGTCTTCGTGTTAATAAAAGTCGTTGTTTGTTATTGAGGCCTGTCGATAGTGTTTCTTCATCGACTGACAAATGGAAATAACCCTGAATTCATAACAATATTTTGTCAATGAAATGTGACTCGTGTGTAAAATGTTAAAGTAGAAGATGAAGTTTCGCTTGATGTTTTATTATGATTTAATTTTTAAAAAAAACTTATTTTTATTATTACTTAATTATTTTAATATTACTTTTCTAATATATTTAAATACCATGAAACAAACTAAATTTGCATTATGATATAATTCATATTTGAATGAAACCAAACCATTTATAAACAAAGGAACATGGAAACACCATTTTGAATTATCGTATTTAAAGGATAATAATATATTAATTTTGAAGAAATATATGTCATCCCTTACTTTTCCATAACAAATTAAAACAATTTTTTAAAATGAATTTAGTGTTGAATCGTTTGAATAGTTTGGAACTATAAATAAGATTTAAAAAAATTAAATAACATGCTGAACTAATTTCTTTTTCTTGATTGTTCATATGTTACCATTTTGAATAATATGTCTTTTAAAGTCGTAGAAATTTCTGATGGTTACCATGATGAATTTAAGAAATTTCTGCTTTAAAATCGAAGGTTTAACCAGTATGTTTAAAAATTACCTTACTTCTATTAACAATAATGAATTTGTGTGTACATGTGTATTACCGTTCAGTAGATAAGACCGTTTGACCTACAGCTGACGAATTTTGCTGATATGTATTGGAAGGTGGGAAAGCGTATCTCGAAAAAGTTTTTTTTAAATTTTAATTAATTAAAGGTTAATTTAAATTTTTGAGTTTGTTCTGGATTATTTCCGTAAATACTATTACACAATAATAAAATTTTTCGATGTTTCAAAATATTAAAAAAAATGCATTTTAATTATGGCAATTTTATTTTCTTTCAAATATTTCCTAAATTTAGGTAATTTTTAAAATATATATTTTTTTTCTAATTTCCCGCATTATTGTGTAATTACATTATTCATAAATAATCACATATTAATAAATAATAATAATATTAAATCACATTATTGTCTTGAAATTGAAATTGTTGTCATTGTTGCATCAAATATTTTACCGTGTGATTTCTTTCATTGCTGAAAGCTGAAAAAGAAGGATTATATTTAATAGTTTACGAATAGTTTCTGAATAGTTACGAAACAATTAAAAAAGTGAAGGAACAATACCGAGTAATTTAGAAGATAGATGCGTCACTATTTTACGTTTTTAATAGCGCTATAATTTCATGAGACGGCTCGCCATTAGAAAGATTCAAGTATACAATGAGCGGAAAATATATAAGACAGTTAAAGTAACTTTAATGTCTGGCAATTTCACGGTATCATGGATATGAGGTTCTATCTAAACAATTTAACGGAAATTAAATATAACCAACATCTTTCAATAACATTTTTATAACAAATGAGATCTATTACATTATATCATTTTTGGAAAATGAATAAATGCGTTTAAAAGCCACTTAAAAGACGATATAAAGCATTTTACATCAACATTCAAGTCATATTTATATCATCTTCAATATATAAGTGCTATTGCAATTAAATTTCCAACTAAAACAAACCCTGGGTTTTAATTTTGAATGAGATGGTTTATAAATTAAAAGAAATTCCTCTCGGTAAGCTGAAAGGTAAAGATAGATTCCTTTATATCTAAGTTACTATCTCCCAATATAAATTGTTAATGGTAAGAATCGTCAAAATTTGGCCTTGAAAATCATTTTTCAACCTTATATGACTTATATTGTAGTTATCAAAAAAATTTAAATACAAACGTTGTTCGCCTTAATGAGACGCTAATTTGACAAATAGGATTTACTTTTCTTTCTTCAATATTAAGAAAATTGTAGCGAAATCCAAATTTACACCCTTTACCTCCCCCCTTTGTGTTAGAAGGTTCTTGTCCAAGGTTTTAACATTTCTCACAACATATTCTAAGCCAATCGAAACCCAAACAAAATAATCTTATTCATAAGATAACATGGGAAGAGCGTTATACGCCTATCCATATCTATATTAGTATCTATATCTATATTTAAATATCTATGGAACTCCACCATAGATATTTAAATATATATATATATATTTTTTTTTTTTTTTTTTTTTTTTTTTTTTTTTTTTTTTTTTTTTTTATATACAGGTGTTGATGCTTGTTAGACGGAGTGCAGACGAGACGAGATGGGTCTAAACGAAAGTCAGGAAGTGTGATATATATATATATATATAAACTTTTGGTTTTGGGTTCTAGGGATCATGATCGGCAAAGAAATGGAGATATTTTCCGAAGACTTATCGTCAGAATTATTGCAGTAGGTAGTCTATAGGAATCTGCCTGAAATATATTCATATTAGGAAGAAAGTTGACACATCTGAATAATCATTAAGCCCTTTTGATTCAGTTTAATGGCGTTTTATGAAATCATTCTGTATTCATACGTCAGAAAATTTTCCTCACTTGTGTGATAGCGTCCTCTAAATATGGAAATTCAAGATTATTCAGCAATCGTAAATGAATGGCGATTAAAGCAGAAATAAACATTTTAACTATGAGTGTAAAAAAAATTATTGTTGCTTTTCTTGATTACACAATAATTTATTTGATAGTAAAGATTGTTGCCTGGGTGAAATGACTTGAAGACACATGTTGTTTTTTATGTGGTTTATTGGTTAACATCAACAACAAAAGGCACATGATTACACCATAGTGTAGTATGCATAGAGAAGTACGCATAAAATTTCTTGGAAGAGAGAGATCCGGAGATCACCCCCCCCCCTTGTACACAAGTCAAGTTTTGTTCCTAAAACTGTAAATAAGTACACAAGTTAACTGTAAATAAAAACATAGTAACTATTAAATAATGTTATAACGGAAAATATACTAACTATTTTATTCTATAAGTTGCTGCAATGTGCCTAAATACGAGGGTGGGATGAAACGTTTCCGGCCAAACAAGGAAAATAAAATAAATCTGTTTAATTATAGCTTTATTTTTCAGCGTAGTTCCCTTCCAAAGATGAACGCTTACTCCTGTGGTGAGACAATGCTTGGATCCCTTCTTTGTAAGAGCTTTGGTCTAAGGCCTCAAAGTAGTCATTCGTCGCTGAGGTGATTTCGGTGTCAGAGGAGAATTTCCTTCTAGCTAGATTTTTTTTCAGATTGGGGAAGATGCTGTATTCCGACGGGACCATATATGGAGAATAGTGTGCATGAGAAAGAATTTAAAACTTCAGTTCATGAAGTTTCGCCATCACAAAATCAGCCTTATGAACGGAAGCATTATCCTGGTGAAACAGGACTTTCTTCTTGATCAAACCTGGTCTTTTTTCTTTGATATTGAAATGCAATTTATCCACAGATTGGCATAATACTCATCACTGATGATCCTGCCTTTTTCTAGATAATTCAAAAATAAAATTCCCTTAGCATCCAAAAAACTGTTGCCAGAACCTTCCCAGTAGATGGTACACTTTTTGCTTTTCTTGGTGCTGATTCGTCCTTCGATGTACATTGTTTTGGTAGCAAACGTAGGTTCCATCTTGCTGACAACTTTCTCATACCCCAAATAGCGTTTAATATATGATGTGCTCGTTCTTTGGATATACCAACAGACTCAGCAGCCTCTGTCAATTTCAGTCGGCGATCATTCACAATATTTTTATGAACTTTTCTGACGAATTCATCTGTAGTGGCTGATTTTGGTCTCCCGTACGCTCTGCATCGAAAGTACTTTTGCGACTACACTTAAAGTCTGCAACCCATGTTTCAATAGTTGTAAATGAAGGAGCAGAATCCCTCTGTATTGTATCTAGCTCAATTTTAATATCCGTTGAAGATAAGCCTTTTATAATAAAAAATTTTATCACAGCTCGTACCCCAATTTTCTTCATTCTCAGTTAAAAAGAAAAGGAGGAAATTTTGAAACTTCACAGCATAAAAACAACCAAACACAAGTCTTTTAAAGTTCGCAAGAAATATTAAACAAAGATAGCCTTTTGAAGTACTTTAGGTAAAGTAATTCCGGGAACGCCAACTATAGGTCAGGTCGGGAACCTTTCGTCCCATCCCCGTATTATGCCAATTTAGAAAGTGATCTGCTTGCTAATTTTCTTGTTAATAAACATCAAGTATGTTTTCCTAATTTTATGAAAATAAAAAAAATAATAAATAGTATGTCTCAAATTTAGTGCTAGTAACAGAATATCTTACATTGAATTGTTGAAATTATTGAAAAAATACATATTGATCAACCAATTTAAAATGCAGCCATACGAATGGTACTAGTATTCAAAAAGTGCTGATAAATGCTGAGAGGCATGTTTCATTCAGTTAAGCCGTGAACGTCTACAACTGAAAAAATCATCAACAAAATGAAAATATTGCGATCTAAAATCTTGCAAAATAAGAATAGATATATATGGAATCTATATATTATAAAATATAACTTACGCGATTTTAGTTGATGTTTTCAATTTTATGTCTGCAGACATGAATTGTATCAAAGTAATTGATTATTCATCAAAAGGAACATCGGGAATAAAATGATGAAAAATTTATGATCGATACATTTCTAAAATTTTGCTACATTTAAGGAAAGCAACATAGTAATGAGATGTTAGCATTCGAATGAACCATGTCTTAATAGGCAAATCGAGTTGTTTGAAGCTAATAAAGAAAATTTATTCATGAAACTGAACTTTTTCCCAGAAGTTTGTCAAAAAATTTCTAGATATTTGGAAATCCTCTATGGCATATATATTTATTCTATGGCCATAATATTAATTTGATTATTAAATAAAAATTGATCTTACTAAAAAAAATCCTTGTATATTCTTGACACAGTGTGAAGTGATATTCAAAAGATTTCCGCCGATTGATTATAACTATAAATTTTATGTAAACAAAGATTAGCAGGAAAAATTGGAATACAGCGCAGAAAACAGTT
>JAPMOR010027429.1:12679-32797 GCA_026543865.1 Argiope aurantia
TTTCTTTGATCACACAGGAAATAATTATGCTGCCATTCATTTCACTATGATATGACGAATACCTAATAAGGATTTCAATTCATACATTATTATATGTAAGAGAGTTATTAAAGTAAAGCTTGTGAACTATGGACACATGTCGAGCACAATTATCGAATGTGCATCAGCGTTTGCGAACATGCATCGCAGTGTCTTGCTTAAAATGAATTACCTCATGAATGTTGGTCGAGTGACAAAAGGGAATTCATAAATGGGAACCATTATGCCTTCAAACAAGAATTAAATTTCTTTCTATATCATTTTTAAAATCTACTTTTATGTTGTTATTTACACAAAAGTTATAAATATAGGGAATTCTCTGAATTATTGTAAATAACCATTCTATTCTTTTATTTTCGAAAAAAAATCAGTTTTCTTACAAAGGAAAACGATTATTATTATGTATCTGTGAGATTGTTCTCAGTCATAATAATGTCATCTCAATCGCTGAAAAAAGATTTGCTGATATTCTCTATGGATGCCAGATTAATAACATTGACCATGGTGAAGAAATTTGTGACCATGGCGAATTTGGCAAAAGCTCTAAAAAATAAAATTACAGGTTTTTTTTCCCTGTTTGGAGCTAAAGGTGAAAGATTCTCTTAGAAAAATCGATATTTTGTTGGGAAACTATATAATCAGAAGCTATCACACGAGCGTATTTCTACATTTCTGAAGTTGCAGAATGGGCAATATTGTACTTTTGCTGTTATTTAATAATTCTTTTATATTGATTTCTGTATTTGGTATCTTTCTGTATACTTCAGCAGCAGTTTGTAACTTGTGTGTGTGTGTGAATAAATTGTCTTTGTATATTATTGATTTTGAGACCACAGCGAACAAACCTACAGGGTGATTTCTGTAACAATCCATTTTTAAAGAAATATAATTTCAATCATATGATTTTTCAGAACAAAGTCAGTCACATTTATAATAAATGACAAGCAGAATATTTCTGTAATAAACTTTCAAAATAACTTGCCAAGATATGAGCAATCTTTTTAAAAAATAGATTTTTTATTTATATTGATTAAATAACTGGCTTTTATAACAAATGAAGTGTTCTATAAAATGGTTTAAACACGATAGATATATAATTTCAATGAAAATTTTCTGCTTTGAATTATTTTTTGAATGTTCGCTTTTTAAATGAAACAATTTTTCTTCAATTTCATTTAATCTAGAAAATAGGAAATTAGTTTCGTCGAAAACGGTATTTCAACAAAAAAAAAGGGGGGGAGGCGCAAATAATTAACTTTTCTTTCTATAAGTGAACAAAATTGGCAAAAAATATCAGAACATTTATCAAATGCAAAAGTGGAAAGGATGAAAAGGCTGTTTATTCCGAATACGACAGTAAACTTTGATTTATCACTATCATTTTCAAAAGAATTATCCAAAGTTCATCTAAAATTCCTGATGCATAAATCCTTGCACTACATATGTAATTTGTTATTCCCAAAGAGTTAGGAAGTTACATTTGAATCAATACTAAATTTTATAACTAAACGAATTAACTTTATCCAATTTTAACATGTCTGGCTAAAAGCATTTTTATAAAAAGCAAACATTTGATATCCGTCTTATTCTTTTTTTTATCCTTTAATAAAAATGTTTTACTAATTTAAGGATTTAGATATTTGCTTTCAATTCTACAGTTGATTGCTTGCGATTTATTAAGCTTTTTATGAGTTCATCTGGAAATAAAAGAATAGAAAATTTCTTACGAGCAGTCCTATACAAGAAATAACTAGGAAAGATTGCACTTTCACTTCATTTCTTTACTGAATTCAATTCATCGGCTTTTTCTTTCTTGTTTTTAACCAAATTAACAGGACATCCATAAAAATCAAAAAAGAACTTATTTCTTCTATTACCAATTTTGCACAATTTTTTTTAAACATTTTTATAATATCTTAAAATTTTTCCATCATTGGAGGTTCGCTTATAAGGTTTTCAGAGTTAAGTATTCAGTGAAATAATGTTTTAAAATTTCTTTTCCGTTTTTTTTCTTCTTAATTTAATTTGCTTGTTTTTCCACTGAGAGTGTTTCACGCTTTTTCGAGAAACTTGTCATTCTGAAAATACGCTAATCAATCAAAGGAAAAAAGGAAAGCAGTAAAAACAAACGATTAAAATGATTATTAAACAAGCGAATAAAATTATGATTAAACAAACAATTAAAATTATGTTTAAAGAACTGATTAAAGTAAAAATGATTACAATTACGATTAAACAAACAATTAAAGTAGGAACAATTAAAATTGACATTAAACAAATAATAAAAGCAGAAAGGAAATGAATAAATAAGGAAGAGTTAAAGAAAGAATTAGTTTTAAAATAGTTTTACTTTCTTAAAGTTTCTTTACATTTTCTGCATATTCAGAAATTTACATTTTTTGTGCCACAAAAATATATGTATGTGGAAGATTATTTTTTCTACAACATGGCTTTAAGTTGAAGGACAACATTCCAAAATTATGCAAAATTATTCGAAACAAATGAATTTACAATTTACTCTGATAAATAATTCAAATACACGATTATACAGTTTCTGCTAAATTACAACAAACTATTCATAACTGAATTTAATAACTTTATAGAAGGAAATTCTTGTCATAAGAGTCAGTCTTTCATTAGATTTATTAAAACATCTGTTTCAATCAGTTAATACCGTTAACATATGAATCCTTTAGGCTTTGAGACGCGAGTAGAAAATTCTCAAAGGAAAATTAACTTTTAATTATGATGAAACTTGCTTTCATAATTTTCTGAAGCGGAGTTGAAAGATGAGAAACGAAAGAGCGCGAATCCTTTGTTAGGTGGTCTTTCACATCGGAACTGCGTGCTCCAGTCTGCAGTGAGCAAAATGACGTTAGGGAATGGTTTCACAAAGCAGATGTAGAAGACGGAACTGACCTTTCATCCAATCGTCATCGATAATTCAGTAATGGACTTGCTGGCATAGAATGTTTTAGGAGCATAATGAGCCAAACTTTATTGCTGACGTTGACGTTATTTGTTGGGAGGCTGATGGCTTGTATGTATTATGTTTTGTTTTGACTTCAAGTTCAGTCTGAACATGTGCAAAACTATTGTAGAATTGAATGATTTTATTTGCTTGATGAATGAATTTGCTTGACGATGAATGGTAATGTTCTTTAAACATACTATTGATGTTGATATTGTTACAAATTTGTAATATTGATTCCCTGCACGTTAGATTTCTCCAATGAATGCTGAAAAAATTCCTGGTCAATGAATAACCGGTATTGACTACAATCTTGGTGACATATCGAAGAATTAGCTGACTTTGACGACAAAGATGAATGATCTATAATATTCGAGAATATTGGCAAAACCTATATTTATACTCCAATTCCAACGTTCGTTCCAGAATATTCGATGTCTCTCATGGAGAGTATAAAAACTCGATAAGAGAATAGTAAATAGTCATCACTACAAACGTGAAAATTTGAGTTGTTTCTCTTTCGATTTCTCTTATTTTCACGACATATTCAGTAAAAATGCTAGATCAACATTAAATATCTGTATTTCGTAACTATCGTTCACCAATGCCACGATAGGTATTCACGATCTTATCCAAAGCTCATAATTTTATGCAGAGAAGAAAGATCAGACCTTTATGTAGAGTATGCTAGAAGGGTTCGAGGGGGGGGCTTGTAATGCTTAAAAAATCGTCTTCAATTCATTTAATATGTAATTTAAAATTGCATCAATAATTTCAAATGATATTTTTATATTCTGCTTGTGATTCATAACTACTATCTTGATAGAAAATTTACATAGTTTTTATTTAAAAGTTTGCATTCTACATTTTTCTTCAGAAATTGCCATTTGAAATTAAATTGCATAAAGCTTTAAGTCAGAGAAATCAATAAAAAATATTAGAAACTTTTTTGACTTGATAGTCATTATGGTAAAATCTCGGGCTATCTTAAGTACATTGCCAAGTTTTAAACCCGATTCAGTCGAAAAAGTTGACGAGTAAGTAGGCATCAGGCACTCTAATTTTTTTTAAAAAAAATATCTTTCTGTGCACGGTATGAGAGGAAACGGGGAGCACGATCAGCTGAAATAAAAAATTTTTTATTACAGTTTAAAATTGCGTGGTTCTCCCACGGATATTCTGCCTGATACTTTAATACGGAATGTAAATATATGCAATTAAAACTAACTCTTCCAAAATTTTTACTACCATTCTTGAGAATTCATTATAGCAGATAATCAGCGTTTTGAAATAAATAGATACAAAGTAATAAAGAAAATCTAGAAACTATTTATAAATTTTAAAGGTATATTATTTCAGTATAAACCTTTCTACTGTCAGAGAAATTAGAATGAATAACGCATCTTTAAATATTCTTTTAGTTTGCAGGCTCCAGTTAATGATCTGCTTAACCATGCCCATTGAAAGTAAAGCCAGGGAAAGCATTTACCATATCTATCCATTCTCCCTTATTTTGAAAGCATTTACCACATCTACTAGTTCTCAATTATTTTGAAGACATTTACCGCATCTATCCATTTTCCCTTATATTGTCAGAGAAATTGTCAGTAAATTAATTACTGAATATGAATTTTTATCTTTAATTATGAATTAAATTATTCAGATATGTAAAACAGTTTCGAACTTTGAAATTATCCTCCTTTAAATATTCTTTTAATTTGCAGGCAACTAATGATTTGCATTACCATGACTGTTGAAAATAAAGCTAGAGAAAGCATTTATCATATCTATCCGTTCTCCCTTATTTTGAAGGCATTTGTCACTTATATCCGTTCTCCCTTATTTTGTAGGCATTTAACATGTTAATTCATTCTCCCTTATTTTGAAGAAATTTACCACATCTATTCATTCTCCCTTATTTTATAGGCATTTAACACGTTTATTCGTTCTCCCTTATTTTGATTGCATTTACCACATCTATCCATTCTCCTTTATTTTGAAGTCATTTACCACTTATATCCCTTCTCCCTTATTTTTAGGCATTTACCACTTTTATGCGTTCTCCGTTATTCTGAAGGCACGCCCCACATCTATCCATTCTCCCTTATATTGTTAGAAATTTATCTAGTCAGAGAAAAAATCTAGTTTAGTTTAGTATAAAAAGTCTTTCTCAAGTTAGTAGCTTCCCAAAATTTAAAATAATATTATTAGGTGATTATTGAGAAGTGAGAGCAGGTAATATCAAACATGATAATTACTTTGAATGTTTGAGCGAAGCAATTCTAAGGTGAACATCCGCATTTTATCAGCGAAATCATCTTAATGTCAAAGTTTCTCTCTCCGATAACGAAATATGCACATCGCGTTGTCATGGAGACCCTTTATCATTGACGGCAATGACAGCAGTTATTGGGACAAACATCACAGAAGACAATGGTAGTGGCTCAATTATATTTCAGAAGAACCAATGCATCTGAGGAGAATTGGTGAATAAAATGAGTATGAACTAGCTTTGAGCGACGCGTTTGAATGTTGTAACTGAATTCTCTAGATGTTAAAATATGATAGCATGAGGGAAAACATATTTTGAAAGTTTCTGCGTTGTCGTTGGACTGGATATAATTTCGTTTCTGGGTTCAGTGTGAGTTTGAGAACTGTAGAGAGCCGTCAACGGATGGAAATTTAGAAAGGATAGTTGTATTTTAATTGGCAATTGTCAAAGCAAAGCTTTGGTCTGACATATAGGGAGAGACTTATTGTATTTTGAATGAATTGGTAATACAATGATAACAACTGACCGAATATTTTGTAGAGTAGCAAAACTTGCAAATGATTTTGTATTTTGTATGCACTCCAAAATTTGGTATTAGAATATTTTGTCGGTGGATATTTTAAGAGATTTTACTTTCTCGTTTATGTAATACAAAGAAAATACAGTAATTGTCGAAAAAAATTCGAATTCGTGATTTAGACGAATATGCACATTACAGACCTCCCGGACTTCGAAAAAACACAGTTTTGGAACATTTCCATCCATCAATCCATCTGTATGTGACAAGGATAATCATAAACGCTTAGAGCTAGAAGACTGAAATTTGGTATATGATATTTTCACTAAATGTTTAGATTTCTATCAAATTGTGAGCAAAATCCATTTAAAGAAAATCTGTCTGTAAAATGGTTTGATTATAAGTTAATACGATAATAACAAAACAATTTTAAAATTCAGTGCACAGATTTATCATTTATAACGTAACGTATCAATGTTTCAGCTAAATCCAATTAGGAGTTAACCGTTTATTGATCAATACTTCCAGAAACAAGTAATAGGGATATCAAAAAAGACTGATTTAATGATATCAAATTTAGTGTGGGATATGGGAAACCAAAATTTGTAACAAAAATATAATTGTAGTTAAATTATAGTTTTGTTGCCAATTTTGGTTTCTATCGATTCGGAAAAAAATGCGTCTGAAATACAAATTTGATTTTTGGATAATATTAACTGTTTGCGAGAGATCAATCAGCAAAAATCTTGCTTATAATCTCATGACGGATTGTAAAAATGCTTAATTCGCGCTAAAGATAAATATTTCGTAAATACTATACGCCAGTAACATGAAAGATGTCCTCCGGGATAACACTTTTTTCAGAGTGTAGGTGAGAAAGATTTTTGGACCTTATTCTATCATTAAGTCTTCTCTTCCAAGGGTACGTTTGAGGGTTCCAGTAACAATTGGATCATTATTTTGATACTACATCCAATAAATAACTTTTTTATATATGCCGTAGAGATACATTGTTGTAAAGTGGTATTATCTTCTCAAGAATTTATTTTATGCATCAAATCAAACATTTGGTCTCTTAAATATATTAAATGAAGAAACAAGATTCATAAACGTATAATGAACTTGCTCAATGTACAGATTTTTTTACTCACTCAAATGCCTATAAGGCACTCAATCGCATTCACAAGTTTGGAAGGAAAGCAATGACTTTTATGTTGAATTTTATATATTTGGAAACAGAAAGCTGATAGTAATATTTTTATCAAATTTGATTTTAAAATGCAATATAGACTTAAGTCCTGGAAATATTGTCTTGTAAGTCGAATATAGCATATATTCTACAGATATGCTATATTCTTATAGCATAGTATATAGTGTGAATAAAATGAAGTGAATAAAGTGTCTATAAAAGTGTGATACATAGTGTGAATAAAATGAATTAATTTCAATTTGAATCCTAATATAGGGAAAGTTTTGAATGCCTCCAAATGTTTAAAATTAATTTAAATGGTTTTTTTTTTGTATGATAGTTTTTTTATTTGAAGAAAGCGTACATATCACCTATACAGTTCATCACTGAAGGTGTTTTTTTTTGTGAGATTGCATTTTTGGAAAGAATAATTATGCTAATTACTTTATATAAATGTTAAGATTGGTCCTTATATAAATATGCAAAATGTGCAAATATAAATTTGAAATCAAAATAAAATATATGTACCGCAATACCATTAACAATAAAATTCTATACCTCTGATTATTTTAAGTTAATAATCATATGAATAATATCACAGACATTAACAATGAAATCATGTTTTGGTGATTATTGTAAATGTATTGTTCTACCCCTGTTTAAAGGTTTTCTGGTCAAAAGCATTTCTTAAATACTTCAATCAGATTAGAAGATAACGCTCAAGTGCTAGAAAATATTTCATTCTGAATTACAAAAATGGATTAAAAACTCAATACAAAAATATCATATGAATAAAATTATTATTATTCATTTATATTTGTATGTGGTATTTTTCAATTTCAGAAACCTCTTTATTAATCATAAGTTAAATGCATTTAAAATTAAAAAAACATAAATTTCACAAGGTATAGCTTTAAATATAAACTTTTCAGTACTTAAAAATTTTCAAAAAATATAATGAAAGATTTTTTTTTATTCGAAGTCTCTTTTTTTACAAAATTATTTTGCGTTTGCCATTGGAATGAATACAAAATAAATTAAATATATCGAAATTCAACATAAAATTCCATTACTTGTCTTGAATTAAAAACACTTTTTGCAATTTGAATTTTAACTGGTATAATAATGCCTATAATGCCAATTTAGGTGCCTGGAACATATATTGAGGCTTTTTGGAATAATTTGCTTTAAAATAATTTAAAGAATCATTTTAATTCCTTTGGTTTTCGGTATACATTAATTTTTGGTGTTTTAAATGCATTACCATGAAAGCATTATCATATATGATGCATTAAAGACTTGCTTAAATAGGTTGGATTAACTACATAAAATATTCGAAGTTAATGCCTTGAAATACTAAATTCAATATCATCAAATTTCTGCTAATGTTAATTTTTTTATTATTCTGCCACAAACTTAGTTTAAATTAAAGTAATTCTTTTTTGTTATAAATAAATTTTTAAAAAATATCCTCTTGCTTTCAATTTCTATTCTTCAATGCTATTACTTTTGACATGGAAGAAAATTTCTCCGGAAAGAAAAATAAGCAAATAAATTATACTTTTTTTTGCCTGCAGAAAGAAAAAATTGTTAAATAAAATGCTAAACTATTCCTTTAAAAGATGAATAAAAAAGGATAAAAATTTATTTATTTCGAATCAGATTATAAACTAAGATTTATAAATATCATTACCAAAGGAAAAGATGCAAAATTTCTCAACTTAAGAAATAAACATTCTAAAAATATTGCGTTTCACATGCAATTTGATATTTCTAGAAGGATAAGGAAATTACATTTGGATCAATGCCAGATTTCATAGATGAAAGCACTAACCTAATCTAATTTTATTACATCCTGCACGTGAACTTTCCTACAGAAACATAAATTTGAATCGCGTTTGATGATTTTTTTTCTTCCCCCAAAACTCCTTTCTATAGCTTGTGGAATTAAATACTTACTTTTAATCCTGCATTGCGGATTATTTGTGATTATTTATGCATCGTTATAATTTAATCAAAATCTCAAAATTTTAAGCAAATATTTGCAATCATCCAGTAAACGGATATATGGAAGAATACCTTAGAAGAATATTTATTTTTTTAATCAAATGAGAAATAATAATGGTACGAATTCGAAATACGTTTTTTCCACAATGTTAGCATACATCACAGAAGAAAAAAATTATGCAGATATACTTAATGAATGCTAAATAAAAGCGAAATATATTTCGAAAAATTTTATTTTCTTGAATATATATACACAAGATGACATAGTAAAGAAACAACTTGAAAAACTAGAATGTTAAATTTAGTAAACGAATTTAGCATGTAAAATATGGATTCTTTTCAAATTTTGAATCAAATATGTCAAACGATTGCCTATCTGTTAGTTTGAGCATTTAATCCATGTAAACGCATGAATTAAATCAATGAAATTCGGTATGTGATCTTCAGACTACAATTGTATGAAAGACGCGAAGCATGCTGTTCATTCAATGATCATCAATAGCGCAGTAATTTCCTTAAATGTAATAACGAAGCAGACACTTGGAAAATATTATCACAGCATACGAAAGATGCGAAACTCTTCATTCATCCAATCATCATCGATAGCATAGTAATTTCCACAACTTTAATAACGAAACAAACACTTGCAAAATATTTACACAGTATAGGAAAGATGCGAAACGCTTCATTCATCCAATAATCATCGATAGCCTAGTAATATCCACAACTGTAATAACGAAGCAGACACTTTCAAAATATTATCACAGCATATGAAAGATGCGAAACGCTTTATTCATCCTTTAATCATCGATAGCGCAGTAATTGACTCAATCATAATAACGAAATTTCTCACATATTATTACAGCATACGAAAGAGGCGAAGCGCATCATTCATCCATTCATCACCAATAGCGCAGTAATTGACGCAACCGCAATAATGAAACAGTTACTTGAAAAATCTAATCACAACAGATCAGAGACGCGAAGCACACCCTTCATCTAATCCTCATCAATACTTCAGTAATTGACGCAACCATAATAACGAAACAGACGCATGAAAAATCTTATCATAGCCGATGAAATACGCGAAGCGCACCATTCATCTAATCATCATCGATAGCGCAGTAATTGACTCAGCATTAATATCATCAATTATCTGGTGCGAACGGGAATTAATCTGTGAAAGTGACGAATATAAACTATTATTACTGTTTAGCTACTATTTGGTTGGATTGCAATTATAATTCTTCTCCAGATTATCTTTAATTTCTTTTTTCGAATGTGGTTTATCTATTCTTACAGTTATCAGTCAAATTGATTCATTAAATTACTTCATTAATAATTATTTTAAAAATTAATATTTCTTGAGATAGTTTTAATAATAGCTGATGTGTAACCTTCCATGTTCAGACTCTTCAGTTTATTTCATCTAAAATTTATCATTTTCATAATCTTACTGAATTTTTAAAGAATGCTGTTACATAATTTAAGAATATTGTGTAATTTGCAATAAAAATGTCTGAAGAAAAATATATTTTAAAAACCTAGTTTATGCATGAAAAATGCTTTCATCAATTGTTGGCTTACGCATTAAAGGGTTCATTAAAATGATATTAAAATGGAATATTTTTTATAAAATATCTTTTTGTGGTGTGAATCAGACGCAATAAAAATGATAATTTAATTAACAAGCGTAATTTAAATTATTAAGTGTTTTGTTTACTCTGAAGTATTCTTTAAAATTTTAATTTCACTTACAGTTAATTCGGTGCTGTTCGCTATCTAGATCTTTCATACGTCCGTCTATTTCATTTTTTTTTAAACTTTGCCCCAAACGTTTCTCGAGAAATATGAATTTCTTTAGAAACTCTTACTTGACTTAAACTTTTCAAGTAAATAGACTTTTCAACTTTAATAGACTAGAAAATAACAAACTTTTCAGTTTTAGTAGGATTTATAAAGATTTTTCAAATGCTTGTAAATAGAATTTTCTAAAGTTTACGTGGTTCTAGAAGAAAAGACAGCTGAACTTTTTCTGTTAACTCAGGAATGCGACACTTGGGAACTTTTCAGAAGCTCTTGGTTACTTTTGCCACATCGCAAAATGAGCAAATACTCAACACCATTTCTTTATTCATATTGCTTGAGGCTTTTAAGAGCCGATGGAATTATGGTCATTAGCGCTCATTTTCAAATGCATATAACTGTGAAAACTCTAGAATTTCTATTAGCATATATTTCAATCTGCACTTGTCTGCTTTGTGTAGTTCTGGCTGTGTTTGATCTGCACTCTTTCATTCATATGCCAGATTCCTTTTGTTTCATTTTTCAGTTTGGGTGCTTTAGTTTGCATTCTTTCAACAGTGGAAAATTTATCTACTGAAGCATGTATCTTTTTAAATACGATACAGAATCTTTTATTTTCGTTTGTGTGGAAGTTCAAGAACAGTATAACAAGGCAATCTGTAATACAATGAGATATGACTATTTAGTCAAAGACAAAATAGAATAATTGAAATTTGTATAATGGATGAAGAATTCCAAAAATATAAGTTGGCACATAAAACCTTGCAAAATAAAACATCGAAAATTAAAAACAAGAATAAAGATTAATAAAAAATAAGAGGGATGCCTTCTTGACCGACAGTAAATAGTATAAAAATAAAATTCCTTCTTCAGTGATTCTTTTTTTTTATCATTTCATAAGAACAAGGTTTAATTTAATTAAATATAATTTTTAGAGCTGATTGAGGCTGTCTTGTAGTTATATTGAAGTGGAAAATTCATTTTAATTAATATGGAAATACAAATTCATAGATATATGCAAAAGAAAGATGCTTTTCAGCAAACTTTTATATAAAAAAAATTGAGAAAGGTTTACAATAAATTTAAATAATAATCATCAGAAAGTCGAGTTTCTTGATTTTTAATGATATAAAAATTAAAATTATCCAATCATATAACTGAAAAACTGCATTAATGCATATAAAAGCCCAGTTTTATCACGAAATTTTAATTACTTTTTATGGTATCAGCTCTCACTTTTGTGAATTTATCACAAAACCAGATTTGGTAAAGAGTTGTCTCGTGTTCGAGATATGCTTACCAACGTTTAAAACAGGCATCTACGCGTATAAGCTTTCTTTTATTTACATAGGTGTACATTACATGCAAAGAGAAAATATATTAGAATTTCAACATTATTGATCACCAAAATTTTTGATTTTTTTCCAAATCGAAATGCTGAACCTTATAAAAAATTTTCATTTCAATATGCAGAATTTTTTTTCTTAGTTGCTGCTTTATTTGCGTATAAATTGTTTACTGATTTCTTTTATTGGAATTTCGCATTAATCTTTCGAAAGAAGACTTTTCATATAAATTTTTCTTTTATTTAGCTATTTTTCAAGTAGATCAATTTCAAGCATATTTTTGCAGATTTCAATGGAAAAGAATTCTCATTCTTATTCTATATTTATTTACAATCAATTTTATAGGGGAACTATAAACAAAATGCATCACATTTTCATGCTTGAATTATGCGAAATTATAATTTATTTTCCATTTCCGAGCAGCTGTGTAGTTGGAGGACAACAAACAATATTTTAAATTTACGTTTTGAGATATATCTAATTTTGCAGAACATTGCTGAAACCTTCTATAGCACTACAAATACAGATGATATTAAGTGTATACACTTTAGATGAGAGAAATTTTCAACAGTGAACCTGAAATGCGTAAATTCATGATTGCTTCCTTACAGCAAAACCATGTTTAATTATTTTTCATATTATAGTTACTAAAAGCAAATTAAAAAAATAACTAAATTAAATCTATGATAGCAAATTTCAAGTTATCTTGTGAGAAAATTATTATTTTTAAGTCATTATTTGTCTTAATTAATTAAAGTCATCTACCAGTTTAAATCGGTTTGAAACAATCACGATATTTCTCTCTCTCTCTCTATCTATATCTATCTATCTATCTATATCTATATTTATATATATATATATATAATTTTTGTAACTGTCATTTTCAATTTTTCTAGCTGGCAAACAAAGTATTTGAGCTCGACCGATTTTGAGTTGAAATAACAGCCATGATGTCTTAGTTCTACGCCGACCTTTTAAAAACGCATCTGCTGTCAAAGAAGCATACGTAATAATAAAGCAATACTGGTAAAAGCAGGTCAACCTTTTAAATCATTTAAATGTAATCATCTTGTTTTAATGAGACAGTTAGAATATTCATTCAATTAAACTTGTTACACGGTATAGAAATTGTTACATCTAAAAATTAAGTATAAATCCGCATTCATTCAATTTGTCGTCTTTCTCCATAAAGATAACCCTTATCCCTCTCCTAACTTTGCCATAAAATATTATTAAACAATCATTAAAATAAGTAAGTGAAGTGATAATTAAAATTTTGAATAATACATTTAAAGATGAGCATTCATAATTAGTCAGGCAAGAATGTCAAAGTTCCTCTTGCTAAGAACGGAAGATGTATATTGTCACAAGTATCCTTTATCGTTCGTGAAACTAAATGCAATAATTGAAACAAATAATACAAAAGACATTGAAAATATTCGGAAGATATTTTAATTGAGACATTGTGTCCGACGAACTGAAGAATAAACTGATATGCAAAAGGTTTCATCGACGATCCTCTTAGCTGCAATAATTGGATGACCAACACTTTTAGACAATGCTAGCAAGATGGAAAGATTTTCTGAACGAATTCTGGTGTTAAGGAGAATATAATTCCGTTTATAGGTGAAGTGTTTCTATTTAATACAGTGAAATGACACGATAGAATCGAAATGTAAAAGTGCTCTGAAGAATTAAGCTTACATTTTCTTTTTCGAATGTATATATCTCTACTATAATTGGAATTTTAATAACAATGAAAAAGCGATGAAACTTTTGTACTAACTTTTTTAGTATTATTTATATTGTCGTCTTTTTTTAAAGCAACAATATAGCCATTTTGGGACGGAGCTCACAATTTTAAAACGCAGTCAAATAATGAGAACAACAACTGAGTAGGAACACCCGCATCAAGTTCAGCCAGTAATTATTCAGTAACCAATGGAAGGACATTTGGTCCCAACGTATTTAGTGTACACCATATCAGCTTGCACGGCAGTTGCTCCGCATAAACGAGTCTTGAGCGTAGAATCCTTTTGTCTCGAAGCCTTGACCTTATCACCAAGTCATCGCGACAACTTCGCGGAAACTTCCGTTTTCCTCAACTGTTGTAAAAGAGCGTCGATCTAAGATATGGATTATGGTCTTATGGCAATGATATGGATTATGGTCTTTTTTCTTGCTCCGTGGTTGCATTTAAAGCGACATGAATACGAAAAAATAGTGTTTGGATTTTAAACGAGTGACTAGTACGTAACAAAATGTCAGCTACTAGCAAAGTAACATTTGACATATGTTTTAAAAAACTAGTTTAATGTGAATTATTATCTTAAATCAGGTAATATCAATTTTTCTTTTCTTTTTTTATATGATTTAGATGCACAATGTAACTTAGATTACAGTGAAAAGTTCATTAAATATTTGCTTAGATTTTAGAAGACATTTTTTGATTTATAAATCTAAAGAAAAATCTCGAATCCAACCGAGTTTTTTAAAGGTTATAGAAACATTTTATCACACTACCTCCTTCTGACATAAGACTTCTTTCAATTCCAGATGAGAAGAAAGAAATTTGGATAAGCATATGGAAATTTAATAATTAAACAAAATATGTTTAAATTGCTAATAATACATATTACTATGAATTTCTATTTCCAACAAATTGTTCAATATTGATGTTTCTTTTTTGGCCTGTAAACATTGCTCGCCATTATGGAATTCTTTATCATTATCGCTAGTGAATTCAGCTACCAGTACAAATAATAACGAAAATAGTGGTTGCAGCACAAACATATTTAAAATTAACTCTACTCTTTTACTTGTATACGAAATTTAGAATGCTTAGTGTAAATTTTGAACTTGAGATTTCGACTAATCTCCATGTTTCAGACCTCATTGCCTGAAACGTGGGACGGAAAACACATTTTTGGATTTATATGTCTGTCTGTGAACAAGATAATCCAAAAACGTTATAAGATAGACAGATGAAATTTAGCATATTATAACCAAATTTATAAATTTCTGACAAATTTTGAACGGAATCTATTCACAGAAAATGTGCCCGTTTGATTGTTAGAATACTGGAAGCGCGAAAAACAATAAAACATCATGCGCTTAGCAGATGAAATTTAGTACGCAGGTTTAGCATCTAAAATATAGAGAGCTATTAAGGCTGGGATAGCCTGGTTGGTAGGGCGTTGGATTCGCGTCCATTGTGTTGTGAGTTAGAACCCGCTAGCCGAAGGCTCTCCTTGTATGATGGTGGCTGGAGCACGTATAAATCTTTCATGGGCACAAAGTCCCCCATGTCGAGAATAATACCATGGGAGGTACTGGATCAGAGGTTATCGTTCTTTGGTTATAGCCTATGTTACGATCTGTGGTTGAATGAATGAATGAAATGCATGAATGAAGTTCGATCCGTAAAAAGAGTTGTGATTAGGATTGCAATACCGATACCGGTTTTTTGAGCCATTTGTACAATTTTGTAATACCGGTATTCCCAAGTTTAAATACGGTTTTTTCGGCATTTACAAGAAATTTTTTAGATTGTCTCCACTATATGTTCAGGGAACGCAAACATAGCAAATTAGTATACGTTTTTGTTTTTATGTCTCCCTGACGGGCGAAATTAAATTTCTAATTAATTGCTTAAATCTAAATTAGTGAAACATGGATTAGCCCTGAAAGAAGATATTGTATCCATAACAACTGATGGAGCAACAGTTATGAAAAAAGTTGGAAAGTTGATTGGTGCAAATCAGCAATTGTGCTATGCTCATGGAATTCAGTTAGGAGTAATAGATGTATTATACAAAAAAAAATAATAAAAAACAGAAAAATCCAAATACTGTGGATATAGAAACTTCGAGTTCCAACTTTGAAGAGAATAAGAGTGAGAGTGATATTGACTATGTAATTGTTGAAGAAGATATTGCTAATGAGGATGAAATATTAACCTATCAAGAATTGCTTCCTATAATTTATAAAGTTCGAAAAATTGTTAAGGTATTTAAAAGTTCCTTATAAAAGATGATATTTTACTAAAATACATACTAAATGAAAATAAAACAGAATATATGTTAATATTAGATTTTAAAACACGTTGGAACCGTTTACTTCTAATGATGGAACGATTTTTGAAACTGAGAAATCCAATCCAAAAAGCAATAATCGACTTAAAACTGTAAATTAATTTTTCAGAAAGTGAATTCGACTTAATATCCATAACTGTATCAGCTCTACTTCCAATAAAACGGACTATTGAGGCATTATGTCGGAGAGATTCTAATTTATTAGCAGCTAATGCAACAATAAATTTCATGTTGCAGTCACTGAAAGAATAGCACACATCACTATCTGAAGAATTATATATTACATTGAAAAATCGCACAGAAGAAAGGCATACCGAAATAGAAAATGTCTTACGCTATTTCCATAATTATAATGATTTTTTAAAATGAAAAGGAAAAAGAAGAAAAGAAAATAATTATTCAAATCTGATGAAGTTTGTAGTAAATTTTCTTATAATTTTTTACCCTGAAGCCTATCCACATTCAATAGAATTCGGTTCAGTTATCGAAGATTATAATGACACTAATGTCGATAGTGAAAAGGAATTGCCTCTTGAACAAAAATTAGAATTAGCGATAAATAAGAAAATTTCAACGAACCAAAATGCATTACAGAAATCAGCTATATTCAAAACCATCCGACAAGAAATCGATTTATTTGAAGATGAGGGATTTACAGGTAAATACTTGGAAAAAGTATATCCCGTATTGCTAACAGTACCACCAACTACAGTAGATGCCGAAAAGAGCGTTTTCGATAGCTGGTAATTTTTGCAAAAAATTACTTTTCAGTCTTATTGACAGTACAATTGATGCATTATGCTTTTTAAGATCACATTTCAAAAATTTGTAACAGTACCACAGACTGAATAGTGATATTTACACTTTTTTGTGATTTAAATAAATAAGATGTTCTTTCACTTTTTTGTGACTCTTTATATACTGTTATAATTTATAAGTTACAAATTATTTTTTTGTGATATTTACACTCTCTAATAAATTTGGCAAATAAAACAAACAAACAAAAAAACAACTGAGTTTTCTTTCTTTTTTATAAAATTTCTAATACCGGTTTTAAAACCGGTATCCCGGTATTAAGATCTAATAAATACCGAATATCGGTATTGATTTTTTGGTCCGATATTGCAATCCCTAATTGTGACGCGTGAGTAGCTAAGTTGCACTCTTGGCCTTAAATGACGTTACTGTTAAACAAGAGACGCAAAAATTTTTGCTATAATTCACTAACGATTAGTCAACGGGGCTTGTTTGTGACAAGTGCCTTTTGAAACCACAACAGATATTTATTGTTTTAAACCAGATCTGCCAAACAGTTAATAAGCTGTCAGTCTGTACTTTCGCATGCACGTAAGCTCAATAACTTACATCAATGAAATTCGGAATGTTATTTTGTGGCTACAATTTTGTGTCAAATTTTGGTGTCTATTGATCAGTAAAAAGACGTCTAAAATTCATATTCTGACAATAGATGCAGTAAAAATGTATATTTCGTAACTATCGTTCACCAATGCCATAACAAGAACTAATTCAATTAATGGAATGAGGAAAAATAGAAATAAGTCCTTGAATGAATAGTATAAGAGAAAGTTTAGGTTAGGCCTATCCCGTTGGTTATTTGAAGAAATCAAATGAACGAAGAAAATTTAACAGATCTGATGTTGAATCTAAAAGCTGTAAATGAATTTTTTAACTTTTAAAAATGTTATTAGAATACGAATATGACCTCTTAAAAGTTTGATTTATGTTGTTTTTAAAGAAATGACTTCATTTCTACAGTAAATTTCAGTCAAAAGTGAGAAAGGATTCGTCAAGTGATAGCTTATAAACAGTCCCCGGAATAAGTTTCGAACTAATCGAGTCAATGTTAAAATCAAAATCTGACATCTTGCAATAAAAACATTTCTGCACAAAAGGTTTAGCGTGAAATTTGTTTGGAAATTTTGTAGTAGTTAAATTCCAGATCAAATGGGTCATTTAAAGATAAATTTAAACTTGTTATTTAAACATAAAATTAGAATTGTAAAGACTCGAAATTTAGTCTTTTGATTGATTCTTAAACTTCTGCTATGGAAATCTGCAGACTGATCAATTGCGAATATTTTTTAAGTCCTATTCCTAATTTTTTTTAAAAGCCTATTTTTCTATTTATGTAATAAAGACAGTTTCAATCACATTCATCCAGTTTTAGCCCAAACTCTGTTATCTAATTTATGGTCAAGAAGTATGATTTTTACAAAATCGATTGATTTTTAAAATCTGTTTATAAATAACCGGAGTTAAGAATACATCCAGCAAATGGAACAAAAAACTTTCTACTATTTAGTATCCAAATCAATACCTTATCCAACTAGGTTATTCGTGAACATCACATCCGCATTTGAACCAAACGCATTTAAACGACCGCATTTGAACCAAACATAAATCAACATCCAGGCTATTATTTCACCATTACAATATCAAAGAGATCCTAAAAGTAAATATTTGTTAATAAAACGGAAAGCATATTTCATTCACTTCCATTTACTTTAAATTATAAAAATATCAAATCATAAAATAAATAAATATTAAATCTGCATAAAAGTAAATTGGAGCGATGAACATTTTTATCTGTTTCCAAACTAAGCAAGGATGGAAAAGAGGAAAGCATTTTAAAAGCTTCATTTAGAAATCTAAACTTAATAGTCTGCTGCTAAATTTTTAACAGGTTGTAAATATTTAAACATGCAAATGAATGGATGTAGAACTGCTCTTGCTTTCAAGCTTTCAAAAAACTGAAAAAAATTATGTTGCTCAGTTAATAATTAATTGGAAACAGAGCAAAGGTTCTTTTAGTCAGCATTTCAAGAATAAAGATTTTCCTTGCCCTTTAAGGTGAATTTTGAATTATATACTTAAAATGAAATGACGATCTCATAAGGTAATCATATATTCTTTCTGACACTTCTTGAAAAAGAATTGATACAATTTTCTGTTAAATGTTTATTATCGTTGCAAATCATATATATACAAATAAACGTAAAGATATACGTACCGTTTAATATCATATAGGTTTAAAAAACATTTGAAACATTAAAAAAACATAAACATAAGTTTAAAAAATACATTAAAGACACACAACACAAAACACAAACAAAAATTGCGAATATGAAATTTTTATCTCTAGTTGATAAAAAACATTTTAAATTTAATGAAATATTTCTTTATTAGGAAAGGTGTCGAATTATGAAGGCTAAATGCTTATCAATACTAAAAGGTACCAAAGGTCCGTAAAACGAAATTACGCCTGCACCCTAGACATTTGGATATCACTGCTGAGTTCCCTTTCTTTTTCGTTAAATGTGATTGAATTAATACTCATGGCGCGTGTTTTGTTTGTTAGAGACGTTCTTCCTGATGGCTTTGAGGGCGAGAAGTTTTCTAAGATTTCTCAAAGGATGTACGAGCAATTTACTTAACAGACATCAGTTAGGGTTTTCTTTTGTATATCAACCCTTTATCAACGGACTGCCTTTGTGGTTTATGAGGAAGGGGGGGGGAGGGGGAGTAAAGAAATTTCACCACTTTGAAAGATAAACTCGGATATTGCAGTATTTTGAGGTACCTAAACTCGAATGTTCTTGGGATCGATAGGTTTAATGCTTTTACTATAAAATAGATGAAACTTTGTAAAAAAGTGTTTTTAAAAAAAACTTGTTCGTTTTATAGAATGTTATGATAGACCATAATGCATCAGTGTCTGCATCAAGATGGTCATTGAAAATTTCTCTTTCATCGGCTCTATTTTATGGAAGCCTACATCTGTTAATGTCTTCGCTTTTGCGTTCACTGTTAAACTGTACGAACCGATTTTGGGAGAAAGAAAATTGTCAGAACTAAG
>JAPMOR010027429.1:32807-51788 GCA_026543865.1 Argiope aurantia
TATCCTGAAGTTAGCCAATGACTATGACACTTCATTTTCCAAAAGAAGAAATTACTTTGAAAAAAAATGCATATTTTTTACTAAAATACATCCGAAAATACTGCAGCTTTGTGTATAGTGAAAAGCCAAATAGTCTCAATTACAAATAGCGACGCTTTATTTCGTACGAAAAAACGAGCACATAGGCAACGAAACACACACGAAATGTGCAAAGATTAACAGCACACAATCAGTATACAGCAGAACACAAGCAGAAGATTAGTAATAAATAAAATTAACAGTATAAAACGCTCAAAGACAGCTCGTGGATGGGAGACTTCACATTTCTCGACTCATCTGGTATTCTCAGTGACTCAAAAATGACAACTTCAGCCCTCTCTCTAGGCTAGTTTTCACGACAGTGTAAATAATCTTCCAGAGCGACCGCCGAAACTGGAGCCTTAAAATAACCCAAGGTATTTGCAATTCCTGAAATCATGGATTTCATCGCCAAAATCGCCACAACTTTCGCCAAGACCAATTTGAAGGTCTAATGTATAGTTTTTGTGAGTTAATCAATAATTATGTCTACCATTATATTGGAAAGACATTTATGCTTAAAAAGAAAACAGAATGAGATAGGCCTAAAACTATCTTCGAATTTTTTTATAACTCAGGACAGATCCAAGCTGGAAGATAATTAATTTCCTAAATTCTATTAGCTTTACAACTGCGCATTAGCAATCATATGATAAAATCAGATTGATGACACACTGGAAAGGGGAAAGAAAATTCTAGTAATATTCCAGAATTCGGGAACTTAATGAAAATTCTAATAGTGTTCCGACCTTCCGAGAACTATTGCTGTGTTGTCATATTGATTATGAACAAAGATAAGTTGAATGGATGGCCCACCAAATTCTCAATCATAAGATAATCTTTATTTAATCAATAAACGCATATCTGATGAGTACATATTTTTGATATTCAAAACATAATCTTGAAAATAATGAATAAACACAAATTTACTCTAAGATATATAGCCGATGGTATTCGATGTTTTACATGCTACCTTATCTGCGTAACAACATGTATATGAATTAGTATTCATATTCTCGAAAATCATTTTGCAAAATCGAAAATATTTGACAGATATTCGATGTAACTTTTATTTATTTAAAATGTCACAAAGAACACGCATATATCAAGAAGTTGCATGGCATATTTTAATGTTTGATCCATAAAGTATATCCAAACTTAAAAGCAACTATCAGCAATTATACTTTTGAACTTAGAAAGACAGGTGGTTTCTTAAGAATTACTTCTTTGCTCACAGAGGATTGATTAACCAACTTGTTTGCTTCTTAAAAGACAAATAAGATATATAATTCCTCAAATGAACCTTCACACCACGGAAGTACATCATTTATCAATGAAAAGACAATTAAAATAAAACAATGTCCACTACTCTGAAAGTAACGAAAATTGGCCATTTAAATTAAATTCCGCTCCTGGCATCAGATTCGAATAGAATTAGTAGATAATTTGTTTCTCCAGCGAGTGACATCTGATGCTGGTGAACAATTAACAGTATTAGACAGATCTGTACCCTTGTCCATCTTATCTTGGCACTCCCTTAGTGGCAGTAATCCGTTCTCTGACATAATGAGTGGAAATTTCAAGCTATTTGTTAACGACATTTCTGTACTCTTGTAAGCTGAGCGGCGGTAATTGCAGTTTAAACACGGTAAGCCCTATCTTAGTGGAAAAGCCATGGATTCTATTTATTAAATTGTTATTTTGAAGGCAAATTAAAAATGAAAATGTGGGAGGATAATATGTGTAAAATCTATTCCTTGAAATCAAAAGATGTCAATGTTATATAATGAAATAATGTATTCTAAAAAGTTACTTTGAATGACCGAATTCTGGCAAATGTCGATTTTTCCCGATGAATGTCAGCATTCCAGAAGTCGCTTGGTGTTTGTCCGAAATATTTGCTAAATATCGTTATTTCTCATTTAGCAAATGAATGCTGGCATTCTCCAGCCTCTAATGATGAATGTTGAATAATTTTTTTGTTGCGTAAGAAGAAAAAAAAATTTAAAATTCCATTTCAGTATTTAAATATATTAAGATGCATATTAAAGACGGTCAACTCTTTGACAGATTTGGTTCAACAGATTCTAAATATTAAATGCATTTAACCCACTGCAAATGTTTGACTTGAAACTTTTCTTGTGCGGGCAATTTATTTAAAAAAAATTATCTTCCATCCGGTGTAATATAATTCTCCTTGAGATGCCAAGAAGAGAACAATATCTGAAATTATCTGAAGTATGATTAAGTTGGAAGTAACCAATCTACTAAATCAAGTTAAATAAAAGTAATTAAAATCCATG
Source organism: Argiope aurantia (assembly GCA_026543865.1). Lineage (NCBI taxonomy): Eukaryota > Metazoa > Arthropoda > Arachnida > Araneae > Araneidae > Argiope > Argiope aurantia. The sequence goes on from JAPMOR010027429.1 coordinate 35,189, forward strand.
GAATATTTCTCACTTAACATAAAACAACATTATAATTGAATAGCACAAATTCTTTATTAACAGGTTAATAGAAGTATTTTTCTTCTGATTGTGATGAAACTAAATATATCATTAATTTGTAATTAACTGCCAGGGTTGTCTTATCGAACTTTTAGCTCTTTATCAAATGTACTTTTAGTGTCTGAGACTATATGAAATAAAACTGAAATATATTAGTAATCAGTATAAGTTTTATAGACAAGCTCCTATCCCCGTAACCTTTCAGTAAACATTTCAAAAAGCGTCATTAAATAATAGACCATTTCTCATAAAATGTTGCTTTATTTCTAAGCAATAATTTGTCTTTTATTATTTTATATTCATAACTGGTAAACTCTTTTAGATAATTATTTATGTTGTAAGTGTCATTAAAACCGTATTTTTAAGATAGTACTTCAAAATTGAACTGAAACAACGCTAATTAATCATATGGTAAGGCGAAAAAATATAAGCATAGAATGGCTTTTTTTCAAATAGCGTTGTCATAAAATTCTGCTTTGTTATTCGAGACAATAATTTTTTCAGCGATAAAGTTAAAATTTTTTGGCATTCATTAATTAAAATTTTCATAAAGTATAACGTATTTCCTAACACAATAAATAGAGTGGATGTTTAAGATGGTAGAAATAACCGTAAATTTAACTATGCTTTAAGAATGCCGTAAATTTAACTATGCTTTAAGAATGCCGTAAATTTAACTATGCTTAAGTAGAAGGGAGGCTTTCTTTAAACATTTTCAAAATTGTTGACAACTCTGTCATATGATGATAGACGATTTATTATCCAACACTTTAAAGGCTGCATTATCGAAAGTATTTAATTTGTATACTTAAGCTAGACATGTCCATTAGGTTATCAAATTTTCGAATTTATAATCCAGCAGCTGCGTGCAGTTGAGTGCAGCTGAGTTTTCCTTCGTGTGCAATACCACAGACAATTTCAAAAAAATATCCAACCATCTTTTGCACTATAATTGAGTTTTATATTAAATAAGAGGAATGTCAGTAGATTAAATAAAACATTCTTAATTTTAAGAGATGTTATCTGGGATTAATATTTTCCAACTTAACGTCTCATCATCACATAATAGTTTCGTTTTAGTAGGGAAATGCCTTTTATCCTATTTCGAATGGAAATAAAGGGTGTCCGAAAACTAACGCAAGATTTGAATCATTTGTGCAATAGAATGTTGGCAACCCTATAAAAAACTATTTGACAGCTGATAATTTATGGTTAGTACAAATGGAGCGTTACATGACAGAACAACTTGCTCTCATTGTTGAATAATATTTTAAAAACAATGAATGTATGGCGGTCACAGTTAAGAAAATTAAGAATTGGTCCCTTAGATTGTGTGACTTAACAACATTGGATTTCTTTTTATGAGATTATTTGAAATCAAAGGTCTATACACATATATGCCTAAAAGCATGCGGTATGGAAGGAGGAAATTCAACGAGGCTTCAAAGACATTCGGCCACATTTATGCAAAGCGGCCAAGGAAAATTTCGACACAAAAGTGCGTATGTGCCAGAAAAGCCGTATAAGCCATTTGTACTATGTGTTATTCCATACATAAGCCTACCTGTGTGCTTTACTATTCAATAAACATATTGTTGCGAAATTTTACCGGGGGATCGTTTGGATAGTGGAAGTTATATGGTGTGGAGTACGCTCAATCAGCAGGCGGAAGTAGAATAAAAACAACGACGTTTATTTACACGAAGACACACAGGACAGCACAAAAAACACAAATATATACAGCACAGCAGACGATTATCTTCAGCCGAGACGTGCAGCATACAACAAGAATCCACTATAGACAGTAGCGCCTGTCTACAGTGGAAAGCTTAGCTCGACTCCGTCGCTGCTCCGCTATTCCCTGGAAGACCAGTTCTTCACCGTAGATTTCGCCTACTCTGCTCTGTCGCTTCCGACTACGACTCTCGACTACTACTTCGACGACTCCCTTACTCTGGCAGCTGCGGGGCCTTTTATAGGTCTCAGGAAAGGGGGGGGGTAGAAGCCTCTCAACGAATTAGGAACGTTCGAGGCGTATCTCGGTCCCTACTGGACGGATCGGGAAAATTCTTCGGGTATAATCTATTTTGGCGCCAAAGTCACCAAATTCGTTGCCAAGTCGCGAAAATGGTTGCCAAGTTTGTCGCCTTGCTCTGGGACTTCCGACGCACACCCGGACTCCGTTTAATACCGATGACTTTAAAACAGTCTTTCTGTTGATGGAACAAACTATGCTGGGAAGTCGAATTGCAGGTTTGTAACAATATAATAATTTGAAGGAAAAAACTGTTTTTTTTTTAATTTAATTCAAATCTTGTATTATACTTTGTTCTATCTTGTAACGCCCCATTTTTACTAACCCAAAAATATCAGCTATCAAATGTTTTTCAGTAGGTTTCAAACACTTTATAATCAAAAGAATTAATTGATTAGAGTTGGTTCAAAACTCTGCAGTTTTTTTAATGATGTTGTATAGATATGACGAAATCTTCTGATAAGAATTCGGATTGGTCTGAACTAGAAAATTAGATCATATGATTTCGTATCTCTATTATGTTTAATGGGGCTTGCACCAATTCTTAATCGAAATTACAATTTGAATACTCCGCTACGTCCTGCGGCATAAGGATAAGTCTGGATGACCGGACAGTCGCAATAACATTGGCAGAAACTGAGGTTAAGTCTAAAGGGTATCACTGGTCAAGCTACAAACCCTCTAATGGGAAGTGCGTCCCATCATTGGTAAGGAGTAGTCGACCCCACACCTTTTTTGTACCCTGGCGAAAACAAACCCCCATAACGGTAGTTTCTCATCGTCATAACTGAGATGCATCCATGTGAGAAGGACCAGCTTTTAAGATACGAAAATCTCAAAGCGCATATTATAACATGCATATTATTCAGTGAATATAACTGCTTCTCTTGTTGATTATTTATATTTATTTATTTATAATATTTACTTCCACTTAAAAGAATAACTAACACATTAATTTGTTGAGTTTTTAAAAAGAAATAATGATTTGACAAAAATAAAATAGCTCCGATGTGTAACATAGTACACTCAGAGTAAAATACAAAATGCATCCTAAATTTTGTTATAAAAGAATTTGCGAATAATTAGCAAATGGTGCTCACCAAGTTAATATTTATAATTTTTTTAAAACATAGTATGGACATAGCATCTCTGAATAGTATGTTCATTATATGGCTTCTTATATGACTTCGTTTCTTAGAATAAAAACTACGTATTTACCGAAAAAAAATTGGGAAAATATAAAAAATTATTATATATTTTAATTTACAAAAACCTTTTATGTTCTGATATCTTTATTAAACTAAAATTAAATTAGCTAAACGATTTTTAAAAAAGATGGTATCTGATTTTCTGAATAATTTTAAAATAAAATATTTATTGTATTACTACTTAAAATTTTGGGCGAAAATGAAGTATAAAAAAAAGTTTCAATTTGATAAAATGAATTGAACAGTTAATTTTTCATTAATAAAAAAACATAAAAATTAACTATATGGATAGAGATTGTGATTTAAGTTTTTAATCCTCTGCTTTTAAGATTTACTTTCAGAATTCCGCTAGTTTAGCTTAGTTTAGTTATATTAACGTCCCGTTTTAAAGCAACACTAGGACTATTTTGGGACAGATCTCGCAATTTTGAACCGCGGTCAGATGACGAGGACGATACTTGAGCTGGCACCCCCACATAATTCCACTAATACACCTAGTAGTAACATTTCTTATATTTTCTTGCTTTTCAACAATGAAAAACACTTACTTTTTCTCGTAAAACATTACTTTTCTAGTTTTCTCTTCAATTTCAGCGATGAACAGGTGTCATTTTTAAGGCATCATTAAATCATTATTATGAAACATATAAAAGAGTAGCCTAAACATTTGAGTCAAAATAAAGGACTAACTATAAAACAGTGATTTAAGTAGTTCAATGCCACAATGTTAAATAGTAAAGGATTCGATTTTATTGAATTTTAAAATAATCTGCATCATTTTTTAAAATTAATAATAATTAAAAGAACAGAAATGAATGGTTGAAGACCTCGAATTTCAGGAGGTGTAACAATTATTTTGTTCTATAATTTCTTCCAACATTACTAAGAAAAAAATGCAAAATTTTGACTAATAGTATAATTTTGACTCTTAAAGTAGGAAATTGTAGTCTTTCGAAATGTCTTATCAAATATAAATAAGTGTTTTCATTATTTTCTATAAGAATTAAAAATAAATATTTGGCAAATCCGTATTCAAATACGAAAGAAAAAAAATTTTAATGTTGAATTGTTTCATATGAAACAGTCTTTACAAAACGAAATATATTATTTTTTTATAGATGATTTTTAAATTTTCATATAAATAGCAAATGTCATTAACAAAGGCTGCGGAATCTCAATGGTAATTGGATATTTAAATCGATGCTATCCATGTGAAATAAAATAATTTAGAAACGAGTCTCATTTCCATTTTGATAGCCGGAAGAAAAAAAAACATATTTCCCCAAAAATTACCATTCAGAAATAATGAAACGTGCAAAATTCATATTAATAAAAACTCATTCCTTTTTCATGAAGAAATGCTTTTATTTAATTCTTAAATTGTTTTCTTGTATTAAAAAATTTGTATCAGAATTCTCAGTTTTCAAATGAAGCAAAACTTGCAGATTTATTCGTAATTGAATTTCCTTTAATTTCTATTTTCGAAAGATATAATTATAAGACACTTAAAATGTATAAATATTTATCACTTTTCATAATTATTTAATACCTTCAATTATCCTTCGTGTACATATATCTCTTGATATATTTAAGATCATAAATAATATTACTTAATGATTATAGTTCTTTTGTTCTTTCTTTTCATTTAAGAATTTAATACCTTCAATTATCCTCCGTGTACATATATCTCTTGAGATATTTAAGATCATAAATAATATTGCTTAATTAATATACTTCTTTTGTTATTTTTTTTTTCCTTTTCATCCAAAATACTTGCAGCTTAAAAATTTTCCTTTTTCGTTATATTTTAGGTTAAAAATGATGAATTATTTAATGAGCAGAATTATTTGCCTTTTTTTTAAATAAACGAAACGAATATCATTATTTATTACTGTCTTAAAATTAAAAAAAAAAGAAATGTAGCAATCATAATCTATGAGGAAGGTTTTTTTTTCAATCTTCTCTGAATCATTAGAAAAAGACAAATAAAGAGAAAAAAAATGAGTTAATTTTCGAAAGTTAAGTACAGTCACTTTTATAGTCCCAAATTATCTGTGTGAAATTTCAAAAAATGTGTTATATCGATGTACCAGTTAGCTGATCACAATTTCAAAAAGCATTGCTTCTAAGAATGTGAGTGGGACATTTATGTTCTTCTTCAGCTCCTTATAAGACTGCAGTATTTGATTAATGAATGAATTAATTGAGGAAAAAATGGAAATCACTCGGCTCTAAGTCGCTTTCTCGATGAAGAGGGACAAGGTAGCAAACTTGTCACAAGAGCTTGCTCATCGAGTAAATCATATAGTTCGAAAGATATTAGAATCTTAGACAACGAGCTGGGCGACCAGCATACCGAATATGCGACTAAGGTGGATGAATGTTTAGACATTAGGACTCCAAATTCTTTTTACTTCAAAGAAAATTCATTGAATTTGAAACCTCAAAGGGACATTCAGTGTACTTCACCTTGAAGAGAGGAATTTAAACTTTTTCCACCTTAATACCTCAAATGCAATTATTAAAAATAATAACAATTTTTGTACATAATCTTTGGTAATAAATTTATTTTGCTCTTTACTCTGGTCCTTTCTTTATAGTACAATTGAGGCTGAAAAAGAAAACAGTTTTATACCACTTAATAAGAATGGAAGCTTGTTTTCTCTTTCTCGATATGAGTAATTTCAAAACGTTTTGAAGCTGTTAAAGAAAAAAAAAATGTCGACTTCATTCTTAATTTAAATGCAGATTCACCGTATGCGTGAACCATCTATTTGAATGTAGTTAATTTATCTTTTGCTTGAATGTTATGGTCATTAGCTCAAATATGTTTTGTTATCCGTCTTCTGATTTCAAAGTTCAGTTCTTAATGAATGCCAAGTTCCTAAAAAAATTAAATTATCCAGATAAATAGGATATAATTTTGTAAAAAAAGTTTGTCCTGCAATCAACGTTTTATGTGCAGGGTGTTTCAAAATCATATTGATAGAATCAAAGAATAATTCAAGTTTTGTTAAAAGAATAAAAGTTCATTGGTTTATTTAAATTCGCCGGATGATTATTATGCACTTGTGTAAAAATATTTGGGAAAATCATTAGATATCTTTATTTTGAATATAGGATAATCTATACTTATAATAAAGCTCAATGTGTGTGTGTGTGTGTGTGTGTGTGTCTGTTGGCGCTCTACAGGCCAGACCATTCAACCTACAGCTACCAAATTTGGCACGTGTATACCTTGGAGGCCGGGAATGTGCACCTGGGGGTTATTTTTTCGAATTTTTAACTAGAATTTTATTTATTTAAAAATTAAGCGAAATTTTGGCGTGTTTCTGCTATAAATTCCGAAAATATTACCGCAAAAAAAAGATTTTTACATCAAGTTAAAGATCAAAAATTTATCTTTTAAATGATACTACTGTTTTAATCTTAAAATTAAATTTCTATTTTTAATGAATTTTTAAATAAATATTTTAACTATGTTTTTCAATAATTTTTTTCGTCAAAAATAAAAATGAGGATTAAGCACGTTTCGCATTCCTGAGAAAAAAATAGCTTTTTTCAAAGTGTTGCCATCACATTGATTAAAGCTCTAACTGAAAATAAATTAAATCTTTTTGGAAATGAAATCTGCAAAAATATAATTTTCGGCAAGTGTCTGTAGGAAATGAAACAAATATGAAATATTATTTTTTCTAAAAAACAAATTCAAGAAAAATTATTTTATGATCTTTTACACTCTCTATACAGGGTGTTTATTTAATCCCGGATCCATTTTGAAATTTAATGACTCATAAAATAATGAAGATGTAAACCAACTTAGGGCATTTATTGATGGAATAGCTTATATGTTTTCCTTTTCAGGTTTCAATATTTTTACTTTTGTAAATATCGTCTGCGCGTGTTTTTAATTTCAGATAATTTCATTTTCCAGTCTAAATATCTGTACTTTTCTAAATATCGTCTGCTTATTAATTGCATTTTTCTCTTTTGTTTTTGGCAGCTATTGAAATGTTATGTTTACTTTTGATGTGTTTTTTCTATGTAGTACTTTTGTATGTGATGTTTTATTCGATCGGATATTAAGGAGAATGCATACACCACAAGAGAAAGCACAGATTTTATGGTGGTCATAGAGTTAATTTCCAATCAACTAAATCACTGTCTTTTAAGAGTTAATTTCAAATCACTTAAATTGACTGATTTATGAAGATTTGAATATCACTATTCAATAAAAAAAGGATAATTTTAGATTTTTCATCGATCGTTTCAAAGAAAATACGCCAATAAGCGTGCACGTTTCTCAAGATTAATTCACCTAAGATTATGAAAATGGTGAGTTTTTCTAAATTTTTAACATTTAAAACTTCATAAATAAGTCTTAGTTGATCGTGTAAAATAGAAACATTCATTCATTTATTTAAAATTTGGTGTGTCCAGAATATTTATCAGAATATGATACCTTACTGCATTAAATTTAGACTTCATAATTTTTGAAATATATTTATAAGCAGGAACAAAATATTATTATTGATTTCATTTCAATCCTTTTGAAAGCAAAACTAAAAACTGAATTTTATGCTAAATCTCAGAAATTTTTGTTGAATTATTGTTTGAGATATAAATTATGAAAAATATTTTGTAGTTAACATAAGACTTAAATACCGAGCGATTCTGTTTGCAATACTCATATTCAATAATAATAATAATTAATAAATAACAATAAAGATGATAAATAAAATAAAACGCTTGATTTTATTAAAAAAATCTTAATATTAATTGCAATTTCATCATTTACATTTTAAATTAAAGTTGAAGTTTTGCCGGAAATGAAAACAAATTAGCAAAATATATATAGTAAATTGAACGAAACGATCTAAACAGTATAAGTTTGGTATGACTATCGAAACTTGAAGATTAAAAATTATTTGTTTGAGAATCCTTTAAGAGACCAGTTAAAATATTTAATTGAAAATTGTAGCGAGCGGTAATACTGGCGAACCGGCTGGTCGCCAAAGGCGGCTAGTTCAAAATAATTTCGATAAATTAGAAGAGATTTTAAGGTGAATAAATAATATTTGAACTGAGTGAGAGATTTTCTTTTCATTGTAAAATTCTTTGGAGGGAGATTAAAAAAAATATTTCCTTCAAAAGTTAGGAATTATTTAGTATGAGATAGTTTACAATTATGTCTATGCAAAATAATTAAATATTGTTCTAAATATAGCTGGAGTAAAAATCTATATCATACTGAAGAACCCTTCCTTTTTTTGAAAACGCAGTATATTACACCAAACTAAAATATACATGTAGTAACTACTAGATTTAAAGTCGGCGCTTTCATCCTGCCCTTTGAAAAATGTCTACATACGATATATTTACATTTCGACTTTCATATAGTAATTTGCATTTATTCAAATAAATATTTTTTGTAGAAATTATCAGCCTACCTTTTCCATTAAAAAAAATTAAAGAATTCTAACTTCTTCAAACACTGATGAATTGTCAACAGCTATTTTAAACGAAATGCCACAATAAGTTTGAACGCATATAGATTTAATGTATTTTAATTTAAAATTCTGTCCTTTCCTATTTATTCGGAATTTTAAGAAGCCTTCAGCCATAAGTAGGTAGTAATGGAGATAATCGAGTTTTGATTATTCTAAATATTTAATCTTTGCTCATTCAAAAAAATTGAATGACTTAAAAAAAATTACTTTTAAAATTTTAATCATGAAATCCGTTTCCGCTGATGAATTTCCGAGTTATATTTTAAAAGGTAATTTTATATATTATTCCTAAGGGATAGGATTTTATCTTCAACAAATAACCACCCTACCATTGGTCTTGACGATAGAACGCATAACCCTTCCCTCCCGGCTCTGAAAACAAATGTTAACTCTGTCACGGCATATAAGAGAGACAGAAACCAGTTTTGAGAAAGTATGATATAGGGGAAAAGCACTGAATGCCCTTTCATGAGGCAAGTTCCACGCTATAACATATTATATTCATAAATACCAAGGTCTCTTCAAGACTACTCAATAACCAATGGCACACAACAGAATAAATTCTTCCATCGTAATTGTAATATCCACAGAGACAACTAAAATTGCTTCGAGAGGAGAAGGTAGAAAAGAAAAACAGGACCCAACCACTAGTTACAGAGTTCTAAACAGAAGTCCCCATCAAATCGTGAGATTGTCCCATATAGATTAGCGAAAATCACCATTTATATTCTACATATTTTTTGTACATTTGTGTTTGAAATAATTTTTATAACTTCTACTATTATGCAATCAAGAGTGGTTTGTTTTTATTACTCAAAACTCTTGATGATTATGCTGATTGTTAATTGCATATAAATCAACACTCTAGAGTACTATGCAATCAAGAGTGTTTTTTTTTTAAATTTAGAACTTACATTGCCATCATTGAGTGTGTAATCTCATAGTGCCTTCTTTTAAAAAATTGTCTGAGATTTTTATTCCGTATATGCGTTTTGAACCGTGACAATTTAATATCTCAATTCTTACTACGGAAGCATCTAATCGCAGCATTTAATGTCATACAATACTTTTTATATGAAATTGTTATTATTTTTTTTCTGTAATTTTTTTCAATTCATATTTTTTATTAATTTACCCATTGCTAATGGCCTCGCCAAAATGAAAAGAGGTTGCATCTGTAAATATCAATATTTTTTTGTAAATTGAGCCTGTGCTCACAATTTGTTTTTAGACCTTTTTTCTTCATTTTTTATTAATTTGTTAGAGAGTTATATATAGCTGGATTTCCATAAAATTCTCTGAAAAGATCCTGTAGGAGGTTTGCCATTTCTTTCTTGTTTTCTTTTTTTCCTTCTATCTTGGCCTCATCCAGGTGGTTCATTATGATAGGCACTGGGAGCGCAGCATGACATTATATTGTGTTATGTATGGGATTTGTTAACCGTCCTGCGTTCTCTTCAAGCTTTTTATTTATTCGATGTTTTTTAAACTTCTCGATCTATAAATCATTGGAATATTTAAAGCAAGTGTTCAAAGGATTCGTTTTCTAATCTTGTTTTCCAATGCCATCTACAGAAACACTGTTCTACGTAATAATACATTTCCAGCATACAAAAATCAAAAATCTACGATGAATTTATGAACTCTACTCTTAGAAGATTCAAATCATCACTCGCTGTTCCTTTTATGAGCAAACTTCTAATAAAGGAACCATGCACTAATTACAAGATAAATAGGAAAAAATGCAGAAATATAATCCTACTTTCTTATTATTATTATAGAAAATAACAATAAAATAAGTTGGAAGAAAAGTCAGTCTGCATGATGTGAGAAGCATTGTGCCAAAAAGTTATGCTTTGTCCTTTATATCGTACTGTAAAACGAAGTAATTTATTACAACAAATTTATAACTGGACAGAAGCAAGCGTGGCTGATTTCATGAACAGGAATGAATTCTCACTAACAATTTCTTCCACCAAGTATTGTGACTTTTTCTTACTTTTCTTGCTTTGTGACTTTTTCTCTTTACTTGAATAATAAAATCGGAGGGAAATATTATTTGTGTATCAATAAAATTCTTCTAGAAAGACTGGTATTCTTTTTAGTTGCCCAATATTCATAAAATGTATTTATTCTTATAAGTGTTGAATCATTTCTTTTGAAAAATATTAAATATTTTTTTAATAAAAGGCTGCTTTCTCTGTATTCCTAACAATATTAGAACCAATTATTTTACGTTCTGAGGTCTCATTGAAACAATTCACTTTAGTTAAAAGTTTGGTCTTAAATTTTATTTTGAAAATAATTAATAACACGATAAAATAAAAAAGTAAATAACAATCACTGTGAAAACAACAATTGTTCTAGAAATTATTATTTAGTATTTTTCACAGGAACATGGGCTGTTTTTAACGATGCATTATTTCAGACATACTTTTTAATGCATACAAAAATAACATTATGTATATATATTCTTTAAAATATAGGTAAGGAATAATATATTTTAGAAAATAGCAGCTTAAGATTTATATAAAATTTCAAGAATGACCCTAAGTTAAAAGATAAAAAATTCTACTAATAATAAAGATTAATATGTTTGTCTGTGTGTTGGTGCTCTATAGACAAGACAGTTTGATTTAGTGCTACCAAAACAGACTCATATATACATTGGAGAATGGAAATGTGCAACTAGGAATGAATTTTTAATCGGAATTATGATTTACTATAAAGCAAATCTAAACTCTGGCGTTTTCCAGCTATTACTGCCATAAATATTATAGTAAAAATATGAATTCCGTACCATTTCAAAATGTAAAAAAATGGCCCTTTTGATAATACCGTTTTAATAGTCGAGAAAGTTTTACTTAGTATAAGCATGTATTTTTAAATATACGTTTTTCCCTAATTTCCAACAATAAATTACACTGTTGTTTGAAAATTCAAATCATTTTTATTGTTTCATCAAGTATATAATAATGTGATTTTATTTCATTGTTGAAATCTAACGAAAAAAGGTTCTGCTTAATAGTTAAGCAGTTTACAAGAAAAATAAAGTAATAAAATTACAGTACCGTGAAAGTTAGAATACAGATGAATCAAGGATTTCATTTTAATAGCACCATTATGTCATGAGACTTGTCTCTATTATGAAGTTCATATACACTATAAGTCATATCACTGACTCTCCGACCAGTCACGAAGGTACACGGTTTTAAATCATAAAACTGAATGACCGGACCGTCACAACAGCAACATTGGTGAGAGCCGTGGTTGAGTCCTAAGGCCATCAACGGCCACGGTACAACCCTCTCCGAAGGAAGTAAGTTCCGTCATCAATGGTAGGAACCAGATCCATCACCTTTTTGTGTACCCACCTAGGTGGCGAGATCCAACCACCATACCGGAAGCCTCTCGTCTTCATTTAGAGGTGCCCCCAGGGGGTTTCATATACATTATAAACATAACTTAAGTAAAACAATAAAAACAATATGGCCTCAATGCCGGAAGTTAAGGTTTAAACAATTTATCTGAAATCTATTGTAACCAATATTCCTGGTAAATAAGCTAACTGTATGACGCTATTAGTACTATACAATATGAAGAGAGTGAACTATTTATATTTTTTTTTCTGTAAATCATTAAGAAACACTCCAATTTGACCCTAAAAGAACGAAATTATATTATAAAACTTTTAACATCTAACATCGAGTTACATGTTATATGAATTAATCCTATGAAATGCATGCTCGTATTACAAATGTCTATCCCACTTTCACACTTGAAAAATGCTTCATAAATATTGCAATTTTTAAACAATTATAATCATGAATTAATTTTCAAAATTTTAAAATTTTATTATAACTTTCTAGCCTACTAGTACAAAATGACAAACTGCATTGTTATGATATTTTCACGATATTTTAAGACATTTAGAATTTCGAGCAATATTGTGGAAATATTCTTTAGTTTTAGTTTTTTTTATTTTGCCATATGGGAAGTGGCAGAAAGCAACAAACAGGAAAAGATGCTGAGTCTTCTTTTTTTTGCCTTAAATATCTCCATTCCCCGTTTTTGGCTGAAAACACATGGAAAGCAAAGTCTTGAACTTGAATTACAATATCAGTGCCAGCTACCAAATCAGTTTTAACTTGTCTAGGAATCGAACACACGAGAGTGACACGTTGATACCTGTTTTATAGAAAAAAAATAACATGTCTGTGTTTACATACAACATATTGCAAATATAGAAGTCAATTTTTCACATTCCTATTGATCCACAACAAATTTAATTCTTAAAGCATATTATATTAAACCAGTGAAATGGTCTACGCGGAAACATCTTACATACTAGGATTTATACAAAACTCGACTTTTTGAAAAACTGGTTTTCGAATTCAATATTTCCTAAAAACCGGTTTTAGCAGGTTTTCGAATTTTTATAAAAAACAAATAGAATATTGAAAATATTTTATTTAATTTATATAAAATAACAAAAAACAAAATCAATGTCAAAGTCAAAATATATATAAAAAAATAAGAATTACATATACATATTACTTAACGAAATAAAAAAAAATCTCAAGCAAAAATTTCAAAAAATATTTATATTATTTTCCCTAATTTTAATTTCTCTTAAGAAAATAGCATTTTAAAAAACATAAAATATCCACTAAACGGTGGCTATGACTTGTTCTTATTTTGGATACAATATTGTCTGAAAGTGAAAATACTCTTTAATTATCTACTGAGATTGGTTTTATAGTTTTCATGGCATCAAATAACAAATCTAAACTTTTTTGTTCTTTTATTCGTTGACTCAAATAATGAAAATTCAACTTTCAGTATCTTTGGATTTTTAAGTTTATCTCCAGGGTCTTCAAGAAAATTTTGAATTGATTTTTTCATGGCTTCTTTTAAAAAAGCATTGCTTTGATGAGTAGTTTCTTCGGTTTGCTCGGAAATATTCTAGACAGTATCTTTCCAGATAACTCAATAATTTCGGTTTTTGAAGCTAAAGATAGCACAATAGATTTCTTCGCTGAAATAGAAATGTGCACTATACAGCAAAAGAGTTGCTAATTCTACTTCTTTCTTGAATTCGTTCTTCTTAAGCATATAATAATTTCATACTTATTTCAGTGTTTAAATTTTTTATTTCATTTAACAGAAATTCAGATATACCTTTTCTTGGTAATAAATTGGTATCTCGTCGCCTAAACCTTCAGATGCTAGACGAATCGGTCCCAACCAATAAAATTCCTTTTTTTTCTCAAGAGGAATATCCAGGCGTTCAGGAAAACTGGTTTTCTTAACTTAAAAACCGGTTTTCAAATGTGACAAATTTACTTTAAAAAAAAAAAAAAGGTTTTTAAACAATTGGGTTTGAAAAACCGTCAAACTCTATTGCAGACTGTCTAATAAACGTGTTATCACCCTCCCTATCTCCGCATAAAATTGTGGACTTTGGATAAAGTAGTGGAAAGCAGAAGTGACTGCGTTTTATTTTCTGATGATTATAATATTATGCTTCGTATTACAATAAAAAAAATCGTTACTTTGTACAATGACCCACAAGCCATTTAACTAAAATAGTTACAGGCGGTATATTAGCCTGGGAGCCTTGGTGCTTTTTTTTTTGTGATTAATCATTAGGATAGGTTAATACCTAAGTATGTGAAATCAAAAGATGTATTTTAGACGCCTTCTTTTCCAACAGATAGAAATCAAAATCTCACAAAGAACTACAAATGTAGCCACAAGATCGCACACAAAATTTGATTTATTTAAGTCAATTCTTTTAGAATATGTTTTTCATATATGCCAAAGTTTAGATGACAGACGCACAAGCGTTTGACTGAATTGGTTAAAAATTTGATAATGTTCACCACTTTAGATGTTAATATGTAGAAATTAATACATAGAATGTCTATATAGAATGTTGATATATAGATTTCTCTATATATATAGAAGTTATCCCCCAAGTTCTTTTCGTTTTGTAGTTATCTTGTTAAATTTTATTCGGATAGCCAGATCGACAGATTTTTTTTGTGTGTTGAAAGTTTTCCACTTTAATAGAAATTTACAAATTGTGTGTAAACACCGTATACCAAATTTCATTTATTTACGTCAAAATATTTTTATATTTTCTTGTCCGCAACAGACATTATTCAAAGACGTATTTTTGGGGACTTAAGAAACCTTGAAACGTAGTGATTGGATAAAAACTATTCGATTTTTTTATTATTATTATAATGCTTTCTATTTAGTTATTTCGTTTCTTTCTATTTAGTTAATCGAGAACGATAAACTTAAAATAATGCTTGTTATTTCTTTGCAATCAGTCATTAACTTTTTTTCAAAACAATTCCATTCCCACTTTTAAGCTTGATTTAATGTTTCCAGTGAATTGTAAAACTTTTCAGAACATGTATTTAATGGTTGCTTTTGTTTACTGATTTTACAAAGATCTTCATCTTAGAGAATTTAAAGACATCGACAGGCTAAATTTTTAGATGCAAGTTTTTTCCATCATAGGGGGGGGGAAACCCTGTTTTTGGCATCCCTATTGGAGTGGAGATGACACGTGACGAAGTCTCCTGACCAGATTAGTCTCGATGAGTCTCTCATATACGAAATATAGAGAAATTATTGTAATTGTCAAACAATTCCATTTTGGTATTTTGACGAATATTCGTGTTCTATAGCTCCATGGTCAAAAAAAAAAAAAACCCCACAATGTGGAATTATGCCTATTTGCCTCTGCACGAACACGATAATTAAAAATTGCTTTCACACGGATGTCGTTAAGTATGTGGTTTATACTCTAAATTTGCAAATGTCTGCCAAATTTTGAGTGGAATTCATTGAAAGACAAATTTTCTGTCCGTTTGTCTGAGAACTAGCGACCTGATAACTACAAAACAATTTATGCTTTGTTGTTATCAATGGATCTGGATGGTGTTATCAATGGAACTCCACAAATTTAGTACCTGAAATGTTGATTCAAATTTGATACACAGGTTTAATTTCTAAAATGTAGATGCTTATACATTTTGAACGAAGTCTGCCAAAGGGATGCCTGTCTGCGTACCTGCACTTTAGCGAGCTTCAAAGCACAATAAATGAAAAAGCGCAGTTACTAAATAAATGAAATTTAGTATCTGATCTTGTGACAACATTTGCATTTCTAATGAAAAATTTTGATTTCAATTATCCGCAACAGACATTCAAAATTCATATTAGAATAAACATACTTATTCATTACATATGCTTGAACTTCATGGTAGGGATTAATCACCAACAATGTCTGGCAATGTTCACAAAATAGATTGTAAAAATGCTAGATACAAGCCAAAGATCTTTATCTATATTTCGCCAATGCAGGCTTCTCAAAGCCCAAAAATTTATGAGGGTGATTAGAGATAATATAACCTTTGTAAGAAAGTAATAAGTATTTTTTGGGGGTGGGAAACCACTCTTTTTGGTTCAAAACGATGATATTTTATGTGAGGTCTTGAAAATTTGAAGCAAATTTTTAATCTTTTTAATCGTGTAATCTTGTGTGCAAAAAATGATTAAAATTCTTTTAATGTATAAGTTCTACATCAAAAAAAAATCTTGTTCTGTAAGACGTTAAAATCAGACTACGAACATTTCCCCCCTTCATTTGAAATGCTAAAATATTTTAGACTTGATCTGAAAGGCCTAGCTCTATCAAATCATTGAATTTTCTTTCTGAGAAGTATTATGATGTTCTGGAATTCACCTTGTATTCATTACAACTTTTA
>JAPMOR010027441.1:0-61606 GCA_026543865.1 Argiope aurantia
TTTTTTTATTATTATTAGGAAATAAAAATGGAAGAATAAAATGAATGAAAAAATATGAGATTAAAAAGAAAGAATAATACACAAATCTTGGAGATAGTCTTTATAGCGCAATAAACTTTGAAAACCAATTTTAGGATGTTTTTACACCTCATACAGAAATAGTACCATTTTGCAATTAGAAAATCGATACGTTTTTATAAAAAAATGTATCAATTAATTAATGCTTTAATTCTAGTTATATTTTTGTTGAGTGTTCCATCTAGAAAGATGCATACATTTTGTTTCTCAGCTGAAAAAATAATTATATATTTTCTTAATAATTGTACCATAGTCCCCCCCCCCCCCGGGAACTGGGAAATGCCAATCTCTTGAGCTTGATATTAGCAAATAAAAATTACTGAAATGATTACAAAATTACTTATGTTGTGACTAATGGAAAGAGCAATTTAACAGTATATAGTCTTTAACAATAATTACAACAAAATAGTATATTATAACCTTTAAAAAGCTATTTACAGAAAAAAAATGGCTAGTTTGAAGTTCACAGGACCATAATAAACAATTTGATTTATCCAAAAGTTTAAATAAAGAAAAAAAAGTTAAGTCTTGAAAAAAAATTGGTTTATGAGAAGAAAATATCAATTAAGACTTAGCATTTAACAATTTTTAGTAAATAGCCTTAAAAATTCTAAAGTAATAAATTCCTCAAAAGAACTAAGGACTTAAAATTCATGCTTAATGATGATACAAGTTAAGGAGATATTAAACTGAAGAAAACATTCAACCATACAAATATTTCATCTTGATTTCAAATTAAGTAAAATAAATCTGAATTACAGATATTTTAAAATTATATGAATAGGAAATCCAAAGAGAAAGAGAAAGATTCAAATCATAAGAAGTAAAAATTAAGAATATTTGAATTAGCTAGTTTTCAAAACACATTTAAAAAATCAAGTTAGAGCTAGATAAAAAAGATGCAAGTCTCAATGAAATAAATTCTAATTTTTATCTTCTTTTATCATTCGATTCATATAACTCAATTGCACAATGACAGTTTATGTACCACTACAATGAAGACCTTGAAAAATAGTTCCATTTCAAATTCAGCAATTCATCCAATAAGGGCATTGCTTGTTGTCAGTTGTCTGTAGATTTTAACTACGCAAATGCTTGTTTTGACTGTATCATTGATGAAAATAGTAGTGATATCATTTAATTTTAAAATAAAAAATCAGAAATAAAATATTACAGAATATTTTTAGAAGTCTTTTGCAGAATAAAAGAAATGAAACAAAATAAACTTACATCATCTGTATCCTTTACTCTTAATATTTGTTCCCTTAAATCTTGCAAGTCATTGAATGTGGATTGAGCTGTTATGGAATACACAAGAACAAAGCCCTGGCCATTTTTCATATATAGATCTCGCATAGCAGTGAATTGTTCCTAAAAAGAAGACAATTATAAAATCTCTGCTAAGAAATATCAGCTTAAAAAAGTTTGTATTAATCTTTATAATGAAATAATTCAAACATGATCATTCATACATAAAAATACAAGAAAATTAAATAATGCTTTAATACATTAAAATACTATATTTGCTATATTAAAAAATAAAATTAATGGCTGTTAAAAAAACAACCTATTGAAATTTTAATCTAGCTATAATTTAAAAAAGTTATTCATTAGAAAAGAAATACATGACAAGTTACCAAATACAAACTAGGTAGCTCCAACAGCATTTTCAATTCTAGATTTTAAACAAATTTCACTACCCCATTTTTATAGTGTTAAATGTTTTAAGAGATAACCAATAACCCAATCAAAATAATAGATTATTAGCTATCTATAAGTAATCCTGTTATAAATTATCACAGTTCTAAATTTGTTTCAATTTACTTAATGGTTAATTTCAATAAATTCAAAATTAACATAAATGAATGCTGGAAGAATAAGTTAAAAACAATGTGAATATCTAAAGTGTTGTTGGCTCAAATGGTATTGATAAATGAATTTTCCTAAGTTTCCAAGCTTCAAATAGGTAACTATAATTGTTCCATAAAATCAGATAATTAAGTAACAACAATTGGGGATAACAAATTTAGATATTTCATTAATTAAATCATTTTAATTACAAATTACAATGAAAGTTTCAAGCCAAATTGGGTACAATCTATTAAAGAAAAATGTTTATTGTTTGTAATGAATTTAAGATATATCCAAATTAAACTGGAACAGCAAAATTATCAATTAATTCTATTTGTTATTTAAATCAGTTTATAACACCAATTTTCAATCTTCATATATTTAAGTTTCTAAAATATTAAACTATTTGAAATAAAGAGAAAACTGAAAACACAGCTAAATCCATTAGTGTTACTTTTTTTAGCATATCACAGATGTAAATTCATGGTCAAGATGAAATTCAGAATTCTTAAATTGGTAAAAGTTTTGCATTAAGTAAAATTGTAGAATTATTTTATTGGCATATTTATAATATACTGACTGCAGAAACTAATATAGAATAGAATACCAATAAATTTTTCAACTAAACAATCATGTCTGAAAAGCAACAAAAGAATCAATTCTTTGTATAATCCATCAATCTATTAACTCCAACTTAATTTAAATCAAAGAATTATTTTAAATTATATTACTCAAAAATGCTTTGCTGCATGCATTTTTGATTGAAACAGTCAATTATATTAAAAACACTGAGATTGAAATTAAATTCTAAAACAAAATTAGCCTAGTTTTTTTTTAAATTTTATTTTATAAAAAAAAATTGGCGAAAGTTGTTTTAATAAAAATTTCTTAAAGACTTTAGACACCTATATAAAAAATTAATATAGTAAAATATAATATAAAATTAATATAGTAAAAAACTAAAGATTTATTTTGAATTCCTTGCATTACCACAAAAATAAATCAAAGCAAAATTTCAAAATAACACTTTGACATTCAAACTCAAACTAAGGAATAGTAAATGACACTAGAAATGTCCTTGGGAATTTGAGTTAATAAGTACCCCCAAAATAAAAATAAAAAAAAAATCAATGGAATGCATTAGTTTAGCCATAAAAGTGAAATGTAACTGTCCTATACATAGTATGCTATACATTACTATGCATTTTTGATCTATACAGTCAATCTTTTCAAGCATATGTTTATTTTACTCAAAAGTTAAATTTAGTCTTCAGATTAAGTTTCCTCCAACATAACTTTACAATATGAAATATATTTACATGAAATAGAAAAGAATTAATGCGCACAAAATTAAAAAGATATAATATAGAAAGACATATGACGTTGTCTAAAAGAAAGATTTTATAACATGTAAAGAAATATGAACTATCATATAAATTCAAATATATTTGAAATATGGGGGAAAATATATATATAAAATATCAAAAATTCTATAAATATTGCATAATTAGCAGTAGTTCTCTTGCAGAAATACTTTTTTATGCATATGGATATACTGAATAGCAAGTTTCTAGAAGTTTATAATTACTTCATAATTAATGAAAAAATTTATAACAGTTTGTGCCAATATCAAAAAAAGAAAATAAGCTGCTTAAGTGCATTACAGTAATGAATGTAATTTATGCCAGTAAGAAGTTCTTTGACAATAAAATACACAGTATTTAATTCCTTACACTGAGGCTTGAATGTCAACTTATCAAATATTATTGGGAATGTAAAAAATACAAATGAACCAAAAATATTACAAATTTTTTCTAATAGTAAATTACTTACTGTTCCAGCAGTATCAAGGATTTCAAGCATACATTGCTGCCCATCTACTTCCACTTGCTAAAAAAATGTAGATTATAATTATTAGTAGTATAAATGATATATAGTAAGAATAAAATTATATATAACACTTTAATTTTCAGAAACAAATTGCATTAATTTACATTGAAACATATATAATCTTAAAAACACCTGTAACATTACAAACTTTAATTAAAATTTCAAATACACACAGAAATTTTGTAAATGCTTGTAAGTTTTGCAAATGTGAATTTTGCAAGTGTTCCAGTAAAAAGTCATTTATTTAGATATGTCAATAAAATACATAAATTTTTAACAGCAATTTAAAGCTTAAAGGATTCAAACAGAATTAAAAATAAATATTTTTGTGGGAAATTTAAACAGAATTTATATAAATGCTAATGACAAATATAACCACCGGTAAAAAGTTATTTCAGGTTGAAAACTTAAAAATTCATTAAAAAATTACAATTTTATTACAAAAGAACTTTCAATAACAGGTTCATGATCAACTATATGTTAGACAGGGAGGGTGATTGGTAAAGTCCTTTTAAGTCCTCTAATATCAAAACAGTGTTTTATATAGTCACGGAAGTAATGTACCAAAAATAAAGCAACTATGTGGAATTCATTATGACAGATTGCTGCACCCTCAGTGGCAAAATAAAGAAATTACGAAAGATAAACGAAACAAGCCAAAAAAGTCATATTTGAAAGTGTATATTATACCATATAAAAACATCAGAAAAGTTTTATAGAATTACTTGTAAAATTAGCAGATATTTGTTTAAAATTGTAATTTTTTTTTTTTTTTTTTTTTTGTGGTTTGAAAAAGAATTTGTACTAAAATTGAAAAATGCATACTCTGGTATTATTAGAGGGTTTTTTTTTTTTTGAGTTAAAAAATGTGAAGTGAAATTTAAAAATTGAAGAAAGTAAATAAGAGTAATCAGAAAAATCTGAAATATGTACTTGAGGGACATCTTTCTAATTGGACTTTATTGCTGATTTCCTTTACTCTTTTTAGTTATTTTTTAAACTTCCTTACTCTTTGACAGGAATGTTATAAACTATCTCAATAATTAAGTATAGTCACATAATTATAAGTACACATGTTACTTCCCTAGCTATACAAGATGCTGTTTTGATACATTTTACCTATCACCTTGTATGTACATATTACAAAAACTTTAATGGGGAAACAAATTTTTAATGGGCATTTTGCATTTTAAACAAGCATTCAATTGCATAGCAAACTATTTCAAATCTGATTAGCAATTACTATCATTTTATCAAGATTTCAAAACCAATTCTAATTTAAGCTAATTGCACTTCTTAATTTCATTGGCTATTTATTTTATACTGTACATAGTCAAAACTCCAATATTCTTGCTAAACAGCAAATATGAAAGCTATTCATAAGAGAGCTTAAATAAATGTTTTATCCTAAAAGCATCCTTTTTAAAGTGAATATAAAATAAAAATCATGGATTGATACTGTGCAATAACTTCACATTCACAATTGGTGTTAAGTTATACATATGCCAATTTGATCACAAAGGGCAGTAATAAATTTTTGATATGCATAAAATTAAGATTTCTCTTTTAGAAAGCAGAAATATACCAACAGCTTTAAATATAGTTATCCATTCTATAATTATGCCCAACAATCATAAAGGCTATGCTAAAACTTTGAAACTTACACTAATTTTTCACAACCTATATTTTTTTTAAAAGGTAAACTTACAAAACAGAAAAAAAAAATGAAAATATTTATAGGCAATTCATAAAATTTAAAAAAAGACAAAGTAAAAGAAATAAATTGAAATTTAGCACAACTATAAATCACCAAGTACATAAAATAGAAAGATTTTGAGAATTAAAAATTGAGCTCCAAAATCCATTTTTTCAGTTTTATATAATATTTAGCTTTAAACCAAAAACACTAAAGTTTCCTTTTTTCCTAGGTATTTCAGTACTAATAATTTCATATAATTCTTCAAACAAGCATGTACTAAGATACAAGATGGAGAAATAATGCTTAATCACCAATTATATCTATTTTTAAAACAGTTTTTCATAATTCATGTTGCTCCATTACGAAAATTTATTAAAATTTAGAATAGAGATATTGTTTTGTGTAATACTAAAACAATTATTTCATAAAGCAGAATTTATCTGGTTAAATGGGATCCAATACAATAAGCAGAAAAATAATGAAAAAGTATCCACTCTTATCTAAAAAATACTTCAATTCATATTTCACAAATCCATTTAAAAGCAAAACATTTATTATGTTTGAAATAATTTTTATGAATTGTTAAAACAGGAATTTAGAATAAAGAAACAATTATAAATTTTCAATTTAATCATTTAAGCTGTATGAGAAACCTAGGGACAGAATAACAGAAAAAGTAAATTTTAAAAGTGATTTCAGCAGAATATTAAAATCAGAACCATTTACATTAATATTTTTTTTTGTTGTTGTTGTTATTTGGTTCTTAATTCAGGGACAAATTTTTTTAATAATATTTTGCTTCAGATAAATAATACTACAATTTAGAATGACAGGCAATATTTTATATTTTTAGTAGAATACACTTTTACATTCTAATACAATTGTTATTTCATAAGCTGACAACATACATTCACTAAAACACAGATAAAAGAAAAAGTACTTAAATTAAACAATATTTAAATATAACACAAAAAGAATTTTTAAAAATAATAAATCGGAATACGATACAAACCTTTCGGTAGCTATCTTCAATGGTTGGGTCATACTTTTCCACAAAGATGCCTTGTACAAATTGTACTGTCTAAAAGAAGAATATATATATATTTATAAAACAAAAATAAATGCTTACTGCTACATTTATGCTATCTTACTTCAAATAAATTATCCTTCATATCGAACACTGTGCTTGAAATTGTGCAAGAATAATGTTGATAAGAATTTATATGACATTTTTAAATTGTAAGCATAATCGCATACAATAAAGAATCTTAATGAAACTTACTTTTCAATTAAATATAATATAGCAGACCATTTATGTAAATCATTTAAAATTTAAATAAGCAATTATAGATTTAAAGGCTTATTAAAATGCAGTATTTTATTAACTGTTGCATTACTGCAATTAAAATATATCTCGATACTGCAATTTAGTATTGAAAGAAAAAATAACTAAAAAAGTATTTGTTATAAATTAATAATGAATATTTTATTCCTAAATAAATATATGTTGTTTCAACATGCTAACAAATACAAAATAAAAACAAAATATAGACAACTTGTTCATATCTTGAACAAATTTAATGTTCAAAATATGAACATGACACTGAAGAAAAGAAAGTTATCCCCAAAATTAATTTTACATTCATGATTCACTAATCATCTTCAGAAAATGAATTTTCTCAATACATAAATGTTCTAGAGAATAACTATATATTTAAAATAATAAAGGAAACCAAAGGAAAAATAAATTATCCAGCACAAGCCTCCACTATAGTCTGTATTTTCTATAGGCGGCTCAAGGTCACATTTTCTACCTCATTATTGGTAATCTGGTACCAGTAATGCGGTAGAAAATGTGACCTTGAACCGCCTACAGAAAATACACAGTTTGATTTTGTTAATTTTTGTTTCATATGACAGCTTAGGGCCCCTATATATATCAGCTACATATACTCAAACATCAACCCCAATCTTTGAGAGAAATTATAAAAACAATACATTCTACAAGAGGAAAACTTGCAACAGAGTTCTCCAGCAATAATCACTGAATTGATTTCAGAATTTTTTATTTCATATGAAAATACATGACCTCAAACACATCATAGCATAATAAATCTACCTTCTTCCTCTCTATTCTGAAAAATATTGCAAAATAAACTTTGACAGAGTTTTCAACATTAATAACTGGATTGATTTTATTCCTTCATTGTATAGCTAATAGAATACTTCATTATTATAGCTCAAATATGATTTAAAATAATACTTTCTTTTATTACCGTAAGATACAGTTAATCAAAGTTTACAACATGATTAAATTTTATTTATACTAATTTCTTTCAAGCAGCATATTAATGGTATTAATATAGTCATACCAAGTCTTTTTACTGAAATATATTTTATAAAATAAAAGCACTAATTTAAATTATTATAGCATGTTAATAGAGTATTCCGATTGGTTATGCTTGCAAAGTCACAAAATTAACTGCACTAAAAACTGACAACATGGATCACCATTACAGAGATTCGGATAGCACTTTAATATTTCAATACCTTTCAGAAATAGAAATAGAGAAAGTGGCCAACCTTTAATGAAGTATCCAGATATCATGAGCTTTCATCTAAGATAAAAATTGCTGAAAATGCTATATTAGATATTTTATTTGGTGGTTGATAATTAGGAACTCAAGAAAATATGCAGTTAATGTAAATGCAGTATTTTCTTTCCGATTTCTCTCAAAAAGTGAGAATGTTAGAGAGCTTTGTTGATATATCTTAGTGTCATTAACTTCCATATGAAAAAAAAAAAATCAGCAAAATCAATACAGTGATTAGGACCAGGAAGGTTGGTACTTTTTGTTTTGCCAATTTAATATGTAAATGAGCAAACTTCTGTTCACTGAAAATGACTAGTAAATTTATAAATGCCTTTAAAAACTTGAAGCAAATGTAAAGGAAAGATTTTCAGTCAGCTTTTATTTTCTACTATAGCACTACTATAAAGTTCTAATTAAAATTTCATGAAACTTAAATTAGGTTAATGACATTTGATATTACATGAATTAAAAACTTTATGCTTAATTATTGATTTGTTTAGATACCAAATGAAATACCATGAGATGAAAATAAAACTAGTATTACGGAATAAAAGATTAAAACATAATAGGAACTGCAAAACACAATACACAAACATGTTTAAATCTCTCAAATGCAATAAAATCAAATTTAGATATTTATATTAGCCAATTTTAAAAAATGAACTACACAAACTAACAAAAACAGGTGACTCTTTTAACAATCATCAATAATTTAAATTTCACAAATAAAATCTTCATAGTTAATATCTTTTCCGAGACAAATTTACTTTTGTAGTATAATTCTTATTCTTTTTTTTAAATCAAAAGTTTAAAATAACCAACTTTTGCAACTCAAAATTTATTAACATATTTGCTTTTTACTTTTTTTTAAAGCAGATAATCTCTATATTTAAATGTAGATGTCCATTTTGCTTTTGTTCCCCCTCAAAATAAAAACAAGATTTAATTTAGAAAAATTCAGTTCAGATAATTATCCAAAGATTTAATGTATACCACTTTCCTAATTGAAAATGATAAATTAGTTTACCACCAGTTTTAATTATTATTATTTATTTATTTATAGGAATGAAATTTCTAAAAAGACATTTGCATAAAAAAATGAAAAATGTGCACAAAATGAAAATTGGTGGAAATAATTATTATCATTTGCTTCTATGGCAGTTTGTCAGTCAATCTGAACAGAAGCTGTCAATTCGCATCAATACTATACTGAGAATTGAATTTGGTCTAACAAACTTGACATATACTAGCATATTTAATTATAAGGTTTAATATCCAACATAATGCTCATAAATTTAATATTTCAACATATATATTATATATATTTAAATTTTAATCGTACAACTAACTTTGGGCAAGAAAAATAGTAAATCAGATAACTTAAGTTGAATGCAGGAAGTAAAAATAAATTTACATATATTTAAAATGGATATACAGTGAATAGAATGATTTATGGCCATTGACATATTAAAAATAAATTCTTAAATTTTTCCTGGCTTCTCAAATCCCCTTAATTATATTTAGCTATGCATCTAAAAAAACCCCTGCAAATTTCAATAATTTCATTTAAGTATTTAGACATATGAAAGCAAATAAAAAATTTCTTATCGCAAGTAAAGGCTTAAACACTTTTTTAATACAGTCAAACATGATTTATGCAATATATAGGGACCGTATATAAGAAATCACACAGAAAATATTCAGCAAGAACAAAATAATAATCGCACAGAAAATAAATAGCAATAACAAATAATTTTTTACAATATATTGAAGAAAAAAATATGCATTGTAGAGAGGGACAGCATAAAGATAGTCTGACTTAGAAAATCTATTGAAGATCTAAGGAATAATGATGAAGTGTTTTTCCAACTGAAATAAATAATTAAATTGCACATGAAAACATTTTATTAATTTCTCATTTT
This sequence comes from Argiope aurantia, assembly GCA_026543865.1. Taxonomy (NCBI): domain Eukaryota; kingdom Metazoa; phylum Arthropoda; class Arachnida; order Araneae; family Araneidae; genus Argiope; species Argiope aurantia. The sequence goes on from JAPMOR010027441.1 coordinate 10,035, forward strand.
AAAGATAGAGAAATTTTCAAAATGTACATAATTCAATACTACTCTTTGTAATCCAAAATATGCATCTTCTTGGGGCGAATTGGTTCAAAATTGCATTGATCATTTGAAGATATTAGAATTGATTTATTTTTGGAACATATTTATTTTGGAATATTGGAATTAGTTGATACAATATGTATATACATTGTCTTAATGTACATATGTCCACAGATTGGAAACATTATAATGATATTATAATGCCAACACTGTTGGCAGTCATATACTACAAAAATATCATACAGAAAAGAATTGCAAAAACAGGTATGATTCTACTTAAATTTTTTCCCCCCTTAAACAAATAAATGAACTTATATTAGAAAATGTTAGATGGGAAAGGCCAATACTTAAAGGATTTCATGCAACTTTATTCAAACCCATTTCTTTAGTTACTATATTAATATTAAAGTAACCTTTCTACCAGAAATGTTAGTCAAAGACAAAAATAAACTAACTAGACACTTTAATACAAATTTCATTACCAAAGCAATAAAATGAAGACAACTTCCCTATATATTTTTAAATGAAAGCAATCTAAAAAAACTTATCAAAAGTAATAAAACCATCAATATTCTTAAAACTCGAACAGATATTAACACAAAAAATTGTAAACTGCAAATAAGTAAAATTATTTGGAAAATTAAAGTCTTTAGAACATATATATACAAAAATTCATTTGGTTATTTATCACATAAGCATATTTATAGTCTTTAATTATCCATCATATTAGAAATGTATAGGGTACATAAAAACTAGGTTTAAATATTGCAATTTTATCTTTTAATGAAGATTACATTTTATATTCAATAGAAAAAAGATAAATTAAATGCATAATATTATTTCAAAATTTATAACCTATAAGCCTTAAAATACTTAGAGAATATACCAAATCATTTTTATGAAAATATCAAATACAGATGTTCATTGTCCTAATACTTTACCTAATATCTTGTTCCTTTCCTAATACTTTAAACACAATTCAATTTTTAAATTTAGATTTATAGAAAAATATATAATAAAATCTATTATATTTATAACAAAAAATAGAATTGTCTAAGGTACTTGTAGATATTTATGGACCCTGGGTGCTATTGATAAGAAAACGAGAAGCATCGCCAAGATGGTGGCATTGTATATAATGGTGATTGGCCATCTTGGTGTAATTTAAAAATCATAAAGTAAATCAGAAGTCATAAATATCCCCAAGCATCAAATCTCAAACTTAAATACAGAATATCAAATATAAAAATCATAAATTAGCCAAACATCTAAAAAGAACTGGTGATACTTATTAATGAGAATGTAAAATTGGAATTTTTACAAAGACTCAAGGAAAAGATATAAACAGCAATTTAACTTTACAAAACAATATGCTAAATTAATTAAGTACATTAGAATTAACATTCAATGTTATGATATAATATAATTAGATGATATTTGATAATCCAATTACAATTCATTGTAACTGTCTAGAATCACAATAATGAGATATTTATCTATCAAACAAAAATTGCATTCTTTCATTAGAATTTTTGAAAAATTCTGCAGATATCATTAAAAGACATTTAAATATGAAATATTATGTAAAAGCAAGAAATTTTGAAAACAAATTAAATTTTTTTTAAAAAAATAGAATTAATTATTTATCACTTTGTGAACATTTACAATAGCAGATATTAATAACAAGTTCTGAAAGTTTTTCAGAACTCAAATTCCTAAAAGTATTAATTCAAACTATAGTTGAGGAGGGCATGTCTAGCAATAATACGAATAACATGAAATAGAAGCAATCTTTTTATGCACAATTCTATCATAATTTAAAAATACACAAGAGAAAAAAAATTATCATGCATATACATTACAATTTAACAATTACTTCAATCTCAAAAGTATTAATTCATATATTAATAATAAAAAAAACTTTTTTATGTACTTTATATACTATTCTGTAAATTGCATTAACTTGTAATTGTAAAAGTTCAATACAATATTAATTTTTAAAGGAATTTTCTAAAAATTGATTAATTTAAATATTCAGTTTTTGATCTTGCATATTAAGCTAATAAATTCTTTTTTTTTTTTTTTTTTTTTTTTTTTTAGAGTTTCCATTTCTTTCTCACTTTAGGAAAGAATAAATACAATTGCATTTTAAAAATTATGCTGTTTCAAATACAGTTTAATCCTCTTAATAAATTCTATCACTTTTCACAAGACCATAATTTAAAAAAAATATTCTGAATTTTATTTTTATGACAACTAAATAACTAATAAATATGCTCAATGCTCAATTTTTAAAAACATTTATTCAAACCAATTTAAAAGACCATAACAGACAGTTAAAATTTATCTAAAATAAGTATTCTTGATACTCAATAAAAACGTGTTCCTTTTTGTCTTTCTTATCTTTATTTGCTCTGTTGGAATTTACCAATACCTATTATCTTAAAAGAAACTTCTTTAAAGAAAAAAGCTACCAAAAGAAATATCTATATAAATTTTATCTTAAATTTTATGTTATCATAAATTTTTAAATCTGCATAATGATTTCATATAATCATTTACAAATTTTAACATGCACACATACGAAAGTCCAATAGCATATTTAAATAAGCTCCAATAATTATTTTTTGATAATTTTGAAATATGACAGATTAAGAATACAAATTTCTAATAAAATTATTCTAAATCTATACCAACCAAATATAAAATGCTACATTTCAGTATGAAATGCAAATAAAATTTAATTAGAAATTAACCTAATTTTAATCTAAAACTGAATTTATCATAAAAGTACATAAATTAACAACTTGAAAAGTTTATACTGCAAGAATTTTAAATATTAATCTTATAAAAATTATTTCTTATGAGTATTAAAATTTTAATTTGCATAAGAATATTTTATAACAATTTAAAACAATATACACATATAAGTAAAATAATCAACTATGATCTTACCCTTTTTAGTCTATCATTATATTGCTAATAAATAATGCATTTTCAAAAGGAACCACTTTAAAGCACACAAAAAGTTACTCAAAAAATAAACCAGATTACTTTGAAAATAATATAAAAGAATTAAATATGCCGCAAAAATAATTTTTAAAGCATATCGGACAAGATGCAATTATACTTTGTTACAAATTATAAATCTTCATAGATCATTTAACTACCTGTAAAGATGTAAGATTGTATTGTACTTTATGTCAAAAGTAAAAATTAAATATAGGATACATATAACTAAAGCAATGTTTAAAAAATTTATATATGCACAAAAATTATCGAAATAGAACTTTTCAAAACGTCAACTGCATTCAATCATAAACTGTACAAATTCCTTGAATATAAAATACTTTCAACAAAATCCATGTCTTTGCCTTTTCAACTCTTTATATTCATTTATTAAAACAGTATACTGACTACAAACAGTATACTGACTACAAAATAGATTTGAAGATCCGAGGAGGTATTTAAGTTTTTATTAAGAAGGTCTATTTGTTATCCATAAAAAAACAAATAATCTTAACATTTAATTTTTAAAAAAGCAACGCATTTAACTTAAAATGAAAATCTGCAGATCTTTACTGATATAATTAAAGATTCCAAAATTCATTTTCATGAATTTCAACAGATTTTGTGCATAATGACAAAATTAGCATCAATAACATAATATATTAATAAATTTTTAATAAATCAGTTAAACAGAATAAACTAATTAGATATAGAAGTCATCATAATGATTTTTGTTTATTTGAAAAGTATGTGGATTAAAACATAAGGTATAACAGAAAATGACATGGGCATAAAAAATAAAACTTGTCTTACCAAAGCACTTTTACCAACGCCTCCACTGCCTAAAACTACAATTTTGTATTCTCGCATAGTGGGCGTGGTGAAAATTAATTTCAGAACCTAAAATCAATTAATAAGCAAATAAATTTTTAATTAATAAAAACATGCCTGAAAAATTGAAACTATCAAGTTGCACTTGTACCACTTTCACAATGAAATAAAATTAAAAAAATGTTTTAATAGCAAAAATTTAGCTTCATTTACATCAAAATAAAAACTCGCAATGACTAATATAGCTGCACAACAAAGATCGTTGAAAAGTTGCTTCTATTAAGTAGGTGTGGTTTCTAGGAAAATGAATAAGCATGTGAAATACATCCTGCCTGTATGAGGAAAGCAGCTTTTGTTATTATAAGTAATTCAGAAGTGCTTTTTCTAAAAGTAAATGTAAAGTTAATAATCAAGTTGATAATCAAGCAAAAGCATAACTAAAATTATACCGGAGTGTGTTTATGTCTGCAATTCTTTAGAGATATGATAGCTTAGGATTGTGCGATAAAGATTGAAAAATCATGGATTAAAAAAAAGGAATGCTCATTTGCTAACTGAAAGCCGATACATATATTATACAGCACATACATCAGACGGGCGTAATGACAATCGTATTTCATTTTTAAAAAGAGGTTTGAGGTGTCAATCATGTGTGTGTTGGTCAGCTGTAAAAAATCAGTTTTCGCCGCAAGGATAATTGCAAGCAATCAAAACATAATACGATTCCTATACAAACTTACACGAAATAAATCAGTTTAAAGGCTAGTTTTATTACAAACCTGTTTAATTTCACACTTACCCACGAGAAGAAAAAAACCCTAAAAAAAATTCTATACGATTATCAGCTTCACCGATGATGGGCGATGGCTACTTCACTTCCGTAAATGGTGACGTAACTAGGGCTCCGGATGTGAAAAAAATATTTAAAAACTTAAAATAAAATTGCAAAAATAAATAAATTATTGCAATATTATAATAATTATGCAAATACAGCAAAATTTTCATGAGCTGTTTAGTATTTAATATTAGAAGAAGATAAATATTTTCACAAAAAATGATCCTGTAGCATCTCTGGATTTTTCATTAATATAAATTAACCCTAATTAGATTATTTCAAAATTTAAAAACTTTTTCATTACGTTACCCTAAAAAGTTTATTACTGTTTCAATTTTATTAAATTTTATTGCCTATTAGTAAAAGAAAAATCACGTGATCATATAGAAGTAAAAAGTAAATAATTACAACATGTACTCTCTAAAAATTTTTAGGTATAAAATTAAGCTGATAAAATAAATCCAATTTTATAAATGTATTTCGCAATCGAAATGAATAATTGAACATATATTTCAAAATGAATCATCATTTACAATTCCGTTTGTCATTCTTTTCGATTCATTCTTAATAAGGGTTTAAAGACGGTACGCTCTTTTCAATTATAATTTTATTTTTATTCATCATTGCATAATTTCTAAGTTACGCTACACTACAAATTTTAAATGCCAGCAAAAAAGTTTAAAATTTCAACAGCGAAGAATCATGGTCATGAAAAAAATGTTCTGATTAATTTCAGTTTAACCAAATTTGTACCTTTTCTTCTCAAAGCGATATATTAAAAATTAAATGATCAGGAAACGCTGAACAAATTTTATATCAATTTCGAAATCTTTTGGAAAGTTATTATTATTATTATTTTGAACCTTCTTGAAAATACCTTTTTACTTTTAAATTTTCTAATGAATATCTTGTCTGGAGGGCCATAGGCTCACATACAATCGTCATTTCGATCTTCTGGGTGAAAAAAAAAAGGGGGGGGGTAAACAGGAGGTTGCTTATTATTTCTCTACAATGCCATATATGTTGTGCGATGTTAAATATTCAAAGATCGATTGAAATATCTTACTCTCTCTAATACATCACTTTGATTTACATAGTATCTTATTTTTATATCTTAACTCCAAAAAGATTAAAGTAGTTCAAAAAAATTATTTCGGTCTTTCATTTTCATGCAGATGGTAAATATTTTTAAAAATATTCTAGTTCCAAGTAATAAAGCTCAAATTCTTTTTGAGAAAAAAAAGAGAATATTTGAACTATGTTGTTCCAGTCAATAATGATGGTGGAAATAAAAAGTTTTTCAGAATGTTTAATCAATAGAGTCTATTTATTCGTTTATTTATAAGCCGCCTTTTGTGATCAGCTTATTCGGCAGCCAAATAACATATTATATTGTATAATATTATATCATTTTGTTTTAAAATATTTAAATAGTGTAAAATAAAAGAAATTTGTTATGTTGGTAAATACTGGCTTCTAATATTGTGCGATTTCCTATACTGTATAACTCCCCTTATTGTACAAACTAGTTTACAGAACTGTAAGCCTTTCCAGAAATAAATCTAACTACTTATTAAAGTATTAAAAAAATAACGAGATTTTTTTTAGCATTTTTATATTAGTTTTCAACCCATATGTGCTTTATTACTGTTTTTCATTTAACTTGAGACCCTTTTGATAGCTCTTCGGCATTTTATCCACTGGATTGTGATTGTAGATTGTTTTGGGTTATGGAAATGGCGTGTTTGATTCGATAGGAAGTATCTTGCACTTACATAATTTTGGTTTGTCCTTTTAACTAAATTCCTTTTTTTATATGCATATAATAACATGTTTAGAATGTAATTTGAAAACAAAGAAGAAACAATTTTCTTTCGTAACTAAGATTTGCTTTGGAAAAAAATAAGGTCACAAAATAATAACTTTTAAAAATTTGTGGGTATTAAGAAAGTTATCATTTTAGGCAAAAATCTTGGTCATTTTTTGGTTTTGATTCAGTTTGTAAAAATTAAAATTTCATTATTAAGAGGTGAAATAAAACCTTAAAGCAAAGTTCCTGTATAAAAAAAAAAGGGAGTGCTTATCAAAGCACTTGATAACTACCTTAAACATAAATTTTTTGGTAGATTATATGCATACAGTAATAGTTGTGATAAAGAATTCTCAAAAGCAATTTTTTATATTTGTGCGTAATTAATTTTCTTTTATTTTACTTCTTTTATTTTTCTTTATTCACATTTTTTTTCATTTTCCAATATTTATTTATTTTATTTTAAATAAATAAAGAGCTCCCTAGGACAGGGATGACGAACCAGTGGCACCCGCCACAATATTTTATGCACGTCACCGATCAAAGCGGTGTGCCTTTTATTTCAAAATAATAAATTCCTGTATGAAGCAATTTGAACAAACGCGAGTGATTGATCGCGGTGCAAGTGGTGCATATTCCCATTCCCTGAAAGTGCAATAAAAGAGAGAAATATGATTAAGTATATTAGCAAACGAATCTATGATTAAGTATGTTATCAAAAATTCTCATGTGAGCGCAGCGAGTTACATGACTGCAAATGTCACTGATCGGCATAGTGAACCTTTTCAAGAGATCGTGTTTTCGAGGGAAGCCTGGTAAGCATGCGCGTCCTCACTTTTTGAAGATTTTGATAATAAAGGTAAGATAATTCAGCGCATCTAAGATATTCCCCTATCAAGAAACACTATAAAAGAATCTTAAAACTGGCCGGAAATGTAACAGATGGCATTAACTCCTCTCCTTTTATATTGATATTGTCTTGATGAAAGTACTCACGTCCCTAAATCTGCACATTTAGCTATTTTTGTTCGATATTTTGTAGAAAACGTCATTAAGGAAGAATTAATTGCAATAACAATAGTTGCTAACAACTATAAAGGGCACAGATATTTGTAAGGATACAAAAAAATCGCGTGCTGAGAAAGAAGTTAATTTGAAAAGAATTGTTTCAGTAACAACTGATGGTACTCCAAATATGGTGCCCCCCCCCCAAAAAAAATGATTTCATTGGTTTATTTCAAACCGACGTAGGACATTCAATTCTGGAATTTCACTGCATTATTCACTAACAAGCTTTGTGTGCTAAGAGTGGTTTAACATCTTTTGATAATGTAATGGCGTTAATCACAAAAATAGTCAACCTCATATCGTCGCAGACTTTAAATAAAAGAAAGTGTGATGCTTTGTTGGATGAAGTCAACTTGGTGTGTGATGGCTTACTAATGTCTAATAATGTTCTCTGGTTGAACCACGGGAACGTACTGCAGGTTTGTTGACTGCTTGAAAGAAATCAGACTGTTTCTGAAAAATTGAACAATACCTACAGTTTTTGGATATTATGTGGCTTTCAAAATTGATGCCTTTTACAGACATATGTCAATATTTCAATCAATTGAACGTAAAATTTCAAGACACAAATAAAAAAAATGTTACCATGATGGATCTCATTCGCATTTTTGTTGTTAAACTGCATGTTTTCAGAAACGATATTATTACAAGAAACTAAAAACTTGAAAAAAAAATATAAAAAATATCAGTATTATATATCAAATTTAGATGTATATGAGGAACCAGACGAAGAAAAAGTTATTGAAGAATTTATTTCCGTAATGGAGTCAATTCATGTGACGTAAAAGTCACATGTCATGTACTTCTTGCGCATGGCATTTAAGTTTCATCTGCCCCGCTTTCGTCGATCAGTCTGCCATTAACGTTCTCCGCCAAGTATGAAGCGGATTTCTTGTTTACATTTGAAGTTATAATTTTTGAGTCATTTTCTTTAATTCCTATTTCCTATTATGTGTTAACGGAGGAAAGGCTCAGCTCCCGTATACGGCCTCCGCCAAATTGGCGAGAAATTTGGCGATAAACGGTAATTTCTGGTTGCCGTCTTCGGCATATGTATTCTTCTTTATGGTAACCTTAAACCTTAGAACATATTCAGTATTTTTATGTCTTTTTATAAGGAGCAGCTCAGATATACAGCTATTAACTTTTATAAACTATGCTTTTAAAATGAAAAAATTATCAATGTTTTCATGAGAACATATTCAGCATAAAATTAAGAAATCATTTTTAAAAATCGGAGCAAAAAATAATTCGGTCATCATCATTTATTATTAATTTTGAGCATTTCATTATACTTAAAAGCAAGTGAGCATTTCATCATGCTTCATTATACTTATAATTAAACAAATAGTTTCATTTGGATCTTTATCATAAATATTTCAGTACCCTGACTTACGTTCGTGTATTTTGTCAGTCCTAGGATTAAGCCTAACATGGCTTCAAAAATTAGTCAATAATCACAACATTTATCTGAATTATTTAAAATAAAAAGGGGGCATCGCCACCCCCTGACTTATAGTCTAGTGCATTTTGTCAGTCTTAGAAATAAGCCTAACGTGGCTTCAAAACTTCCGGTTAAGAATCGCAACATCCTAAACACGCATTATTGGCGACTTCTTGGCGAAAAAAAATGGCGCCACTAGGACGTATACGGGAGCTGCTCCGGAGGGGAAATACTGTAGTGCTGATGGATGCATGCTTTAATGCGAAACACAAGAGTGACTGTCATGATAAAATGTTTTCTTATTTTCCTTTCAACAATCCTGATTTGGGTTGATAGCTTTGGGATAGATTTTTTCAAGCCTTCGAAGTCGGTGATACGCTCCGATCATTTTGAAGAATTCATTCAATGTGTGTCCATTTATTAAATATAGCTGTTCCAGTAATTTGTTAGAAAAACTCTTCGAAGAAAAAGAAAGCGGTAAGCGATTTGCTGTCAAAAACAATCAAACAAAATCGTGAATGCATTTCTAATTTACTTTATTCACATTTGATGGAATTTCTGATAATTTTGAATAAGCTTAGAATGTTTTCAAATGTTTACATGAATATTACATTGCATTTTTTTACAAAATCTTATCTAAATTTAATTAATGTAAGTAAACAAACTCCTGTTGCAAAAATAATAACTGCTATAATGCTAAACTTTGGTGGAAATGAATATTACTAGTTTTCTAATTACATTTGCAGATTTGTGATGGATTCAAAGTGAATTTATATCAAACAACTTTTCTATTTTTAAAAATGAAATGTCAATAGTTTATTGTATTTAAACTGAAATTGACTGTTATCATAATATCATGTTATACCATTGTGCACCTCAGTGATTTCTGTTTTAATAAATACAGGTCTTTTCATTGAAAATCAATTTCCATATCAGCATTTATTATATAAGTTTTATTCCCAACTTCATTGTTACATGCATGCTTCACTTTTTTTTTTCTATTTCTTTAACATATCAATTTTGAATTATAAATTTCTGTGAAAGCATAAAAGTGTTTCTTTCAACTCCTCTTTATATTCTATTTAACTTTTCTCTCTCTCTGTATATATATATATATATATATATATATATATAATATCATGACCTTATTCTTGTTTGTTAAATTTACTGTATTGTATGTTTTTGTTTTATTTTATGATATTCATGTAATTTTCATCAATGTAACTTTAGCATTTTAAAAAATTTCATAAATGTTCTGCTTTAAAAGTATATTGTTCAACATTATGTTTTTATTAGTGATAAAAAAAACTGTTCTTTAGTATCTAGGATGTTTCTGTTGAATAAAATTGATTTATCATTTACATTGACATTCTTGTCATACTGTGTTTATATTATTTCTAAGTATCTAAAAAAATAAATGCTATTTTTTTTTAGTTTTTTGAATTAATGAGTACATTGAAACATACATTTGATCATATTTTTTCAAATAATTATCACATATATTTTATATATATATATATATATCTCTATATATATATTTGTAATGTGAAAATAAAAATTATGAAAGCGTGATTTTGTTTGTTTTCTTTTAATGATTTCTACAAATTAAAATGAAATTATTTATTCATAAGTTGCATAGATTTAAAAAAAGGTATCCATACCTTTTATATTTCATAATTTGAAATTGTAAACATAATTCATTCAATATATACTAATTTGAGTTTCATGTTCTTTCCTCTGAGCAAACTGAAAACATCAGTCTCAATATTTCTAAAAGTGATTACATAAGAAAAAAAATATATAATAATTTTATTAGTAAGCTTTAAAATATTAACTTATCTAAGAGTAATAATTATTTTTAAAAAGAACTAACTGGGGAACTAGATTCATAAGATTCAACATTCAATAATATTTAAATAATATGTAAAAAAGAGCATATGTAATTTTTCAAAAACACTGTCATAGTCATTTGTCAAAATGTATCCTTCGGATAAAAATGGGGGGGGGGGAGAAAGAATAAAGCGGCACCAAACGAATTAAAAAGCGATGTTAATTAATTATGCAAAAGCAATAATTCCATTGAAAATACTAATTAAAATTTTAATATAAGAAATAAAATTATATTTTGAAGAAAATAATTCAAAATAATATTTTTAAAAAAATCAGTAGTTTTTAATAATTGATGGACTAGCGTAATATTTACTAAACAATGGTTTCGTCAACGTTATCGGCAGACATCACGGTATGCGCAGAACGGTTGAAAATTGAACGGAAGCGGTTTGTTTGGTACCTGACACATGACCGTGAAGTGACCCCATTGATTCTTCAATCAAGGAATTTTCACCGAGATTTTCTCAGTTCAAAGAATTAGCGAAAGTTTATTATGTACCCTGATAAACTGAATTTGTTCCAATTCGATTGGTTGGAAATTGAAGAATTTGAAATGCAACTGGTTGATTTCCAATCTAGTTCAATATGGATTTAAAAATTTATTGAAAGAGGAGAAAAGTTGGAATAGATTAAAATAGAAAGATTATCAAGCAATATAAGTAAAAATGACAGTAACGAAATTTTGGAAACATGGAATTCGATTCCAGACACATTTAACTGTTTGAAGAAGCTGGCTCATGCTATTTTAACCATATTTTCATCTACCTATGCCTGTGAGTTATTATTTTCAGAGGTGAGTAACATTAAAGACTCGCTTAGAAACCATTTGGCAGATGACTCCCAATTCAGCATGCATTCTGCTAAAAGAAACACCTTACAATCCTCATATAAGATATTCGTCATCTAATCTGCAACCACAGAAGTCACACTAACGTTACTTTAATTTGAATTATACATAACTAAAACATTTACTACTATACAGTGCAAAATGTATATTTTCGTAGTAAAGAAAGAGTTTTGAGTTGTTAGAATTTAATTTCATTATTTTCCCAATAATCACAAGTCAAAATTATTGGACGGCAGGTCTATACTTCATTCAACATTTCTTTAGAAAAAATGACACGTTCATCCACGAAGGTTCGCCACCCCTGCTGCAGCATATTTTATTGAGAATCTGATTATTTAAAAAGCAGGCGAGTGAACAAAAATCAAGATATTATAAATATATTTGTGTTATCTGGTCTCTTAACGCATAAAACATATAAAAATAATTATTAAACTTTTATATATCAATAAATGCAGAACTTACAAAAATGTCGTTACAACATTGTTAAATTAAGAATTCACAATATAGTTTTCGAAATATTGCACAAAATAGTTAAATGCAGAATCTTTAATGCTAAATTTTAGTAAGCTTTATTCTTTTATTAAGCTTTATTCATTTATTTAGCTGAAATTAATATTTTTATGCCAAAATTTTACTGTAAAAATATTCTACAAATTCCGGAGCATTTTGAATATGCTTTTATGTTGTATAATATTCTTGATACAGGCCTTCGATATTACACTATATTGATATTGTTGTTCAATATTACCCAAAATATTTTATAATAATGTAGTGATACTGGGGCGGAAATATTGGTTCTGTTTATTTCTATTAAATTTCTTTTGCATAAGTTGATAATTACCATTTTTTTACAATAAGATATTTTTAAGAATCAAATTGTGATAGACACTAAGCCATATTATTTTAATGCTTTTACACCTCTTCTACTCACTCAGCATATGGGCAGTTTATGGAATCAAGTTACATGACATCATAATTCTATCAAATACTTAATTATTTGGTTCATCCGTGTTCTGACATTTTCATTTCTCTTATGAACTATACAGACTTAGACAAAATCCTTCTTTCTTAGTTTTCAACAATAGAAGAAAACTTTGAGATTAAATTTCTTTTATGAATCAACGAAAACGATTTGAATTTCATTGCAACAATGAAATTTATGCAAAAAAATTTCTTTGTTAAAATTTAGGTAAAAATTGTATTTTAATTAAAATATGGTAATTAAAAAGACATTTTTTAATGCTATAAAAATTAATTCTATACTCTAATATTTTCGGAAATTTTTACTGAAAATGCAAAGAGCTCGCTTAATGTTTTATTCATTAGAATTAATATTAAAATTTTAAATAATTGCCTCAAGATGGAAATTTTCACCTTTCGAAGTATATCTATTCATGTAGCTGTTGGTCTGTATGTAGAGCGGAAATACAGTAATTTTTGGATTTTCTTTTATTACTTGTAGAAATACGTGATATTAAGTATGCTGATCTCTTTTTCTTTTCTTTTTTTTGAGGGGGGGGGGGTGTCAAGGAGGGATACTTCATAAATCACTCAGGGAAAAAAAATAGCTTAATGCCATCAAGCATCATAAATGCACTAATGTATTTTGAATGGAATAATGAGTTATGCTTATCAAGTTCAGTAACTAATTCGAACTAACTACATTAATAAATTTTCTAAGAGTATGAAGTTTTGGTTGAAAAATAACTCAAAATGGGATTCAGTGGCAGCCATGGATCACTTTGTCTTTAAAATAACTTTTAATTTTTAATGTCATACTTCGGTTTCATAATACCATTTAGCAAAATTGTTAGAAATTTGGATACTAATGGAACAACTTTGCTAATTTAGAATATTGTCTTTTACTCTAATTCTTTTATAGTTTTTTTTTTCAAATCGTGTGTTTCCTGCGTTTGTTTTGTAAATATTTCAGATTTCAAGATGCAATAGGACCAAGTCTGAAAACTGCGTGCATCAGAATTATGATAATATTACATTGCTGTCTCTAATATGGTTAATCAGGGAACGATCAATGGAGAAATATTTGAAAGACTGAATTCTCTTCTATAGATTGTTGAGAATAATAGTCAAATGATTTCATTCGAAGAAACTGATGCGACTTTATTCAACAATGCTGAGCAAGATATCCTCGAATAAGTCCTGAATTGCGCAGACTGGGAAATGTCTCTTGATCTGCGGCTCATCATGAACAATTTCTTAGATACTTTTGGGAGGGAGATTACGCAGTTTTACAGTTGATGAGAAAAGACGGAACCTTTCCAAGTGTTTCTACAACAAATAAAATTGGAAGTGAAGGAGGTCATAAATGGAAGAACAATCAGAGGAATCACTCTAAAAATAGAATTGAATCTGGCTATACGTTTTTTACATGATATATCTGATGAGAATGAGGACATGTTGAAGATCAACATGAGCCAAGAGATTAATGGTGTCGATCTTCAAATATGGAATGTTTTTTTTTGGGGGGTGAAGTTCTTAGGGATGAAGAATGTCAAGGAACTTGTTGATCAAATCACTCAGTTCTATGGGTACATATCTTCGTAGGAATGACAAAGAAAATCCTTTACTTCATAAACGTGCATGATGAAATTTGACTGATACTACAAAATATAGTACATGTAATTTACACTTTTACAATGAAAACCGTGGAAAAATGTATCATAAAAAAAAAGAATTGACTTTGAGGTTTGTGAATTTTAAGCATTTCAATTTTTTTAATCTGAATACTTTTGCATTTCTTTAGTTACAATAAAGAGGTGATATTGAATTGTAAATTGTTTTCCAAGTTTTCAAAATCTTTTTTTCTTATATTTTGAATAGTTTTGATTGGTTTTAATACATTTGGTAAAGTTGCCCCTTTCCAGGGAAATACACTGTCACTGTTTTATTTTTCTTTTAACATGTAAAGGTTCACTTGTCATGTTTCCATTGAATATAAAATTGGCAACCGAGATGAATCTTTTTGAAGCATTTTTATTCATTATTCGTTTACCAAGCATTTAAAAGAAAAAAAAAAACCGGGGAAAGGTTGCCCCAGCTTACAACAGTTATCTGAAACCATTTCTAATTGATCGTCATGACATCCTAACCATTGCTGATGTTAACGCTTGACTATGCCTCCTTTTCTTGATATATCTAAGAAGAAAGAATCTAAGATGCTTTTACGTCTCACAACTCCTCTAGAAATTCATCTCATTTCTCAATTACAAAAAAAAAGAAAAAAAAAAGCGAGTTCAAAGAAATGTAAAGGAATGCTCAGTTACTCAGTTTAGGACTGGCTCTAATGGCATTACCAGATTTAGTTGCAGAAATTTTTTTTTCCTTTGGCAGTTTTTTACAATCTAAAGCAACATTTTATTACCTTGAATAAAATAAATCCACCCTCGAATGTGGAATTTTTAGATTCTGAAGAATAATTTACCAGATATCTATTGTTTCTTGAAAAAAATTATCGATTTTGGAGTTCAGGTGAAAATAAAGTTAGTTCAGAGTTACATACTTTCCATAACAAAAGATGTTATTCTAATGCAATAGCAACTTCCAGATCATTTTAAAACATGAAAATTTGAAAAAAAAAATAGTAAATTATTCAAAGAGTGGTTGATCAGCAGAATTCTTTTTCGCATTAAATTAGTTAATGTGTTAAATTTAAAAAATATGTATTGATTACCAATTAAAATATCAAAAAGTTATACGCGCCAAGGTTTCTTCAAACGGAAGGCTATATAAGAAGCAAGATTGATGCTACGAATTAAATTACCTCTCCAACTTTTTTTTAAAAATCTACTATTTAAATGTAGTAAATTTACAATTCTTTGGTAAAATGATTTTTACATTTTTTTTTTGAAATTTAAAAACGAACAAAAATTTTGGTAAAATTATTTATATAACACATAATTGAAGTTCTATTCGGATAACTTCATTAAAACTGAAGGTAAAAACCTTCAAATGCCTTCAGTTTAATTTTAACTACCCTGTATTATGCCTTCGTAGATTAGAATATCTATTACAAATAAATATTTGTAGAAACTCGTATTTTAATTATTTATTTCTAACTATGAACTCAAACTCTATTCTTTTATTTTCAGTTAAGTACTAACATTATCAAGAAAAATTTTCAAAGATATGGAAGACTAAATTAAATTTGATAATATTTTAAAAGATTAATAAGATCTGATTTAAACTCATGCCATGGATAATTATTCCAAAAAAGAAGAATCTTTTTTTTCTTTCTTAAAATTGTTTTATTGTATTATCTTTATGAAATTAATGAAAATTGTAAAAGGCAAAAGAAAACCGTATGTTATAATATATAAAGGAAAGCAAAATTAATTGTGCGAAAATGAATTATAAAAAAATAATGAAAAGTCAACGTTTCTCATACTCTTGTTCAGTTTACAAGAAAAACTATTTCTATTACAATAAATATTTTTAAAATTTAGATATATTATTGGTTAATTTTAGGCTATTTAATAGACTACGAATTTTATTGGTTCGATCCAAAAAACGTGCATTCACACTTCTCGCGATGAAGAAATAGAAATACTTTGGAATAATTTCAGTCCAAAGATTTTTTTGAAGGTAAGCGTTGAATTATTTGAAACTTTTGAGTCCAAATTTATAAATCAAATCCAAAGTAGATTTTAATTAAAAACAAAATGAATCAAACTAGTCCTGCTGTCTCTAGACTTTCTAATCAAGGATTAAGAATAAATGGGCTGACCGTTTTGCAAGCCATTTCGCATCTGCAAAAACTGAATGGTTTCTCGGTGAATAATCTCAAGAAATTTCTCGCCAACCAGTATGGACTTGACTCCCAAGCCTTGGATGCAACCATCAAGCCTATTATGAAGATGGCCATGGACCGAAACATCCTGAAAAATCTTGGCGATACCGGAAAAGTATCCGAATGTAAAAGACGTAAAAAGTCTTCTGGAGGTGGCAAAAAACGTAGGAAGTCTTCTGGAGGTAAGAGGAGGAAAAAGTCCTCTGGTGCAAAAAAATCGGGTGGGAAACGACGAAGGAAGTCCAAGAAAAGCGCCTGAGGTATAAACTAAAGATAAATGGTGTCCAGGGCAGACAGACTGCTAGCTCACCAATGACTTTCTCATTCGATTTTTAAAAAATATAATAGAATCAATGAAATATGTAATGAAACCTGTGAATTTGGAATATCTGATTCATTTTTAAATGACATAATAAATAGATATATTACTTAAAAGATTCAGTTCAAATTTTATATACAATTATTGACCAATTTAAATGCAAAAATTAACACCAGAATTGTTTAGCTGGTGTAAAACGCTTAAATATGACATAATTTTACCGTAACTGAAACGAATGGCACCATCGCCAAATAGATATGTTGATAAAAGTGAATCATAGTGTGCGCCATTTAATTATAATATTATAATTTAATAAACTTTTAATTATAATAAAGAACAAAATTAGAATCTTTAATCGACATTTTTTTAATATTCTTAATTTAACATTTTTCATAATATAGTAGTAGTTTATGTACAACTCGACCATTACAAAAAGTAGTAAACAAAACAGCATTAGGGTTGCTAGAAGAGCGATCCGATGTGTTGCAATATTGGCGGCAAACTCGGGAACACACTATTCTTCACTTAATCCGATATGTTATATGGCGATAAGTCCCTAAATATAGTAGGTCGATTACTTTTTATTACAACTATAATATTCTGGTTTTGAGTGAAAAATTCTGGTTCTCGAATTGAAGCTGTGTAATTTCACATATTTTTAAAAGATCCTAACATTCGATTAAAACTAAGTTCGCAAATGCAAAAGAAAAGATTTCTTTAACACTCTAAGCTTGAAATTCTACTCAAAGAGTCCATTCTAATCAAAATAGGACAGTTTAAGTAAAATTTAAGACTAATGTAGGTGTTTCATCAACATGCCAAAATTGTGCCAATCTTCCAAAAACGTTCTTGTTGAAACTCCGACATTTTGGATGGTTATAAGATATGATAACAAATGGCTTTTAGGATTGTAATAAAAATTATCAGGATTATATTGAACGAAATATCACCCAGAAATTCAATTCAACTTTAGCGATATTGATCTTAATCGGAATATTACAATTTATTGTTTTATTATAATTCTTCAAATACTAATTATTATATTACTATTGTTCTATATATACATATATATATTATTACATGTATAAAAGTATGATATTGACTTTTAACATGACATGAAAATACGAAAAATGACTTTTGGCATAAATTTAGCATTTTCATTGAATCTTTCGAGTCATCCTTGGCGAGTTATTTGGCGATTAATCCCTGAAGTGCTGTTAATAGTATCCGAGAACTGAATTTGTATTTTAGACATGGTATTCTCAACCGATTGAAATCAAAATTTGGCACAAAACTTCACTTGTAGTCACAAAATCTCATTCCAAATTTGATATATTTACGATTTAGAATTATGATTATAGCTTTTATATGTTTCTGAAAGTACAGACCGTCAACCCGTAGGTGGAATTGATTCAAAATTTGATAGGTGTCTACATTACAGATGTTAAATTTGTGTACTGAAATTTATCTATCTAGTTTTCTTCGTTTTATAGTTATTAGAACTGCGGACAGGCGAACTTCCTCTGAACAGATTTTATTCAAAATTTGATTGATATCTGCACATTTGGTGTTAAGACATTATACTAAACTTCAAACTTCTAACTCAAAAAGTTTTTGAGTTATCTTTGTCTCAGACAGACAGACGGACATTTTCTAGAAATGTGTTTTGCCATCTCAGGGAGGTTTAAAACTTGGAGATTCGTAAAAATCTCGAGTTCGAATTTTTCGACGATATACTTTATACTACTTATACGAAAAAGTAAATAAATGGCTCAGATTTACTGTTCGGTCACCCTTGGCGCGATTTTTTTACATTGGCGATAAATTTTTTCATATGGCAACCCCCATCCGACCCGACAACTAATTATAATAGGGTAATTGCATTAACCCTATTATAATTAGTCGCCATTTTGGCGAGATTTTGAAAAAGTCGCTAAGGGTGACCGTACAGTAAATTTTTATCAAATAAATAAATAAATAAAAATAAAGGCATTTGAAAGGACGGTTTTAAAGCAAAATATTAATATAGCTGTTGTACCAGCATTCAGTAATACACAAACCGAAACTAACTTCAAATTACTAAAAAACGCTGGATCATTAGATTCTTTTGACTCGTAAAATAAGATACGATCTTTTATCACAAGTGAACACGTTTAAATTAAGGGTAAATAATATCTTAATTACTTCAAAGATACGTTTACTCTTTCAAATGAAAAACTCACATTTTGTATAACGAACACTCTTTATTTCCATTATTTACAAGAAGAAAGTAAAAGTTGTAGTTGTTCTTTCAGGACAAGCAACTCCGAAGTTGAGTTGTATACAATTTCGCTCTTGTACGCGACAATAGCATTCCAAATCATAAATTGTTTTCTTTCGATTTTTAAGAAGATTTTCTGAACTCATACTGGCAACGACATTCTGGTGAAATTGAAAATAACAATGATATGTGTACTGCTAATAATTCTCTTCTTTTCTTGTGAAGAAAGTTCACAAGATTTGTCGAAGAGCCCTGAAATTTTTATAGATTCATAACAAGGTATGAGTGAGACTATAAAGTTGTCTGCGTTTGACAATTAAATCAATAAATAAATAATAAGTTTTAGAAATTCCTTTCATAATGAATAATTGATGATATTTTCATTTCTTTTTTAAAAGGTAAAGAGTTCCTTTCAATTAAAAAAATACAAATAACACGATCCATTTTAATTTCTCGTAAATTAAATATACAAAAAGAAAGTACTGTAACTATCAGCAATTCAAACTTGAGATTTTGATGAATTTCTAAGTTCAACAAACATACTGTTACAAACCTGCAATTCGGCTTCCCAGCATAGTTTGTTCCATCAACAGAAAGAAAGTTTTACAGTCATCTGAATGAGACAGAGTCCAGGTAGCGCGTCGGAGGTCCCAGAGATTGGCGACAAACTTGGCGACCAATTTGGCGACTTTGCCGCCAAAATAGATTATACTCGAAACTTCGAGAATTTTCCCGATCCGTCCAGTAGGAACCGAGATACGCCTCGAACGTTCCTGATTGGTTGAGAGGCTTCTAGCCCCGCCTTCCGAGACCTATAAAAGGAAGCAGCCGCAGCTGCCAGAGGAAGGTAGACGACAGGGGAGTTCGAGAGCAGTAGTCCGAGTTCGAGAGCAGCGAAGTCAGTCAGAAGGAGTCCGAGTTGGAGAAGTCGAAGACAGAGTAGTCGGAAGCGACGGAGTCAAGCTAGTGCTGAACTGAGCTGTGCGCTACTGTCTGCAGTAGATTCTGGTTGTATGCTGCTGTGTGTGCTGTTGTATGCTACACGTCTCAGTTGAAGATAATCGTCTTCTGTGCTGTATATAGTTGTCGCTTTTGTGCTGTCCTGTGTGTCTTCGTGTAAATAAACGTTGTTGTTTTATTTTCTACTGCCGTCTGCTGATTGAGCGTTCTACACACCATATCACTTCCACTATCCAAACGAACCCCGGCAGAAATTTCGTAACAATACTTTTGGCATTATATCTGTTTGTTTGTTTGTGAACAGAATAACTTAAAATTGTCTGAGATAAACGTATGAAATTTGATATGTGGCAATTACACTAAATTTGTAAAATGTAAAGAGTTATATGCACAAAATCCAGCTCGCAGATTTAGCATCTAAAGGGCAGATCTGTACCAGAGTTTGAAACCAAATCCAACATAAGGTGAATCGTCTATCGCTATGCCCTTTCGTATGCACGTAAACGCGGTAATTTAAAAACGCAATTATTTAGATAACTGAAAGTTACACATTGTTTTAGTATCAAAAGTTTAGATCTGTTCAAAAATTTGAACACAGTCTGTTAGTAGGTTATTCGTCTGTCGGTCTGTACATTTCGAATGCCTGTAAAAACGATAACTCAAACGCGCAGCGACTTTTGTAAGTAAAAGTGCTATAATCTTGTTTTAAAAATTGCGGTTTTGTATCAAATTTTGTTTTCCATAGATTGCCCCCCCCAACCCCCACTTAAGCGCATATTCAATTTCCTTTACTATACCACTATTTACAAAACGTTTATATGTTTCTGAAAGTACAGACCGACAGACAATCTACTCTTTGTGGGATTTAGGTCAAAATTTGAGAGGTGCCTACACTCTAAATGTTAAATCTGTGTATCGAATTTTATCTATGTAGCTGTCTCCGTTTTTTGTAGTTATCGTGTTAAAATAGATGGAAAAGTTGGACAGACGGACTTCTACCGAATATATTTTATTCAAAATTTGATAGAAATATAAAAATTTGGTGTAAAGATCGTATTTAAACCGTCTAGCTGAAAGCGTTTATGAGTTGTATTTCTCACAAACAGACGGACATTTTCCAAAAATGTATTTTTCTAACTCTGGGAGGTCTAAAATGTGGAGATTCCACAAGATCTCGAGTACAAATTGTTTGACGATTACTATACTTTCTCTATACTACGTATACGAGAAAGTAAAAAAGAATATACGAAAAATTATTTAGTAGATTATTTAATAAATTATTTCGTAGATTCCTAATGGTTTATAATGGTTATTTTTTAATGCATTTTTCTTCTTTCTATTACTAAGAAATATGACCAAAAGTTCAAAAGTTTCATTATGAATATCAACATTTAAAATTCAGAACTTTCTCAATTCCAAATTTTTAAAAAAGCATTATTTTTAGAAATATGTCAATTTGTTTATGAATACGAGAACATAAAATTTCAAAAGACTAGATAGATGAAGGCTTTAACACCAAAGCTGCAAATTTTTAAGAAAGTTTCAACTGATTTTAATTTAAAAATATGACTAAAACTTTTTAAAAAAATTTAGTGGACATCTAATCCTAAGAAGCAATTATCTGCCAAATTTGGTAGTTCTAGGTTCAAAGCAGCAGCAGTTTCTCCTGCAGAACGTTTTGTACAAATTTTAATTATACGTCTCATCACTCATGTCAAATGACTAAACATATAGATTACACACCAGTGTTTAAATATTGTGATGTTAATTTTTTTCCTTAAAAGAAAACGATTTTTTAACCCAAATTTTATTCATTATTTAAAACTGTGAACAAAACCATTAGAATGCAGTTTTTATTTTTATTTATTTTATTTTTATCCTTCTTTGGTCTAATTTTTATTTTCGTACTTCCTCTTCCGCTGTTTTTTCAGCTACTAGAAAAGATATTGTGATACGGGTTACATAAATGCCTTAATGAGTCCCTTTACATCGATTACAATTTCGTTTATAAAATTTCTTCTTTTTCCTTGTGTTTCAAGGATTATTTGCTCATTTCTACATGCGCAATACCATTAGAAAACAAAAATCGATGGCGTTTTTTTTTTTTTTTTTGTCTGGCATTTTGAATGAAGTGAAATAATCCTTTAACAATTCTTAGATAAAACGAAATTTTTCTGAAATTTTGTCCCATGTTGTTGTTCTTGAAAAAGCTGCTCAAAACAATCGTCGTTGATAACCATTATCAGGTGATTAATTTGGAATTAGCAATCAATTGACAAAATCTGCGTCAAAGTCAACATTTTTATCCTGACAAAAGTTGATTCAGAGCTTTGAGGAAAAATTCTTGTTCCAAACGATGACAAAGCATATGATGAAATCGTCTGCTTGACAAACGATTTTGAAATATTAAAAAAAAAAAAAAATAACTTCTGCTTTTACAACTGAAAAAAATTCAATCACAAATTATTAAAAGAATGATTTTTACTTTCCAGTATATGAAAAATACAATGGGAAAATGTTGTTATAGTTGGGAAATTCCATTTTGAAACAATGATGGATTTTATTTTTTAGACCTTTCTTTACCTGAAAGGCCATTTTTAGAATCATATGTATTTATCTATCCATATGTATGTGAATTCAATAAATTTAGTAAAAATAGTTTACTAATTACAGTTTATTTCATTTAGTTAAACAGCTTCTACTGATGTAGAAATTTATAAACTAAACTTTTCTTGTTTTAATTTTTTTTGTTTGCATTATATGTATATTATAGAATACTGAAATCAATTTTTCTGAAATACATTTTCAAGTTATGTTAGTGGTATGAAATCAAAATTTAAATATATCTGATAATTAATTTCAAAATATTAAAATGTTGCCTTTTTATCAAGATAAAACTTCAGAATTCCAGCTCATAAGAAAGTGACTGAAAAACCTATTATAAAATTCCATGATTACAAACATAAAACGAAATTTCATTTAAATAAAAGTGTATAGTTACTCAAAAATGCAACCAATGGGTGTGGTCTTTCCGAAGCTTTCTTGCCTAATCCCTAATAAAGGTAATACCCCTTCCCCCTCTTCTCTCCCTCCACGCGATAACTTAGGATTTTGATGAAATGCTATAAAAGCCATGAATGCACAGACTTTTATTTTCAGTTTCGCACATGAACCTTTTGTGATTCTTTTTATAGTAAAGAGAAATCAAATATGTAGTTTGTATGTATTTTTGCCGAAAAAATGAAACCAAAATGTGATTCAATACTGAAATTTTTGTAATAAAATCACACACCAAATTTTATTTATCTATCATTAGATAAATGAAATTTGGTATGTACATATATATATATATATATATACAAATAACCGATCAATCCTATAACAGATTCGGCTCAGAATTTAATATAGATCTACATTTTTGATACTAAAACAGAGTACTAAATTTTACTTCTTTTGCTTTTATCGTTATGCAATGTTCATGTTTACTTTCTATTCAGACAGATTGACAGATACACCTTTTTCTTATGATTTCGCTCACAATTTCCTAGAAATCTACTCCATACCAAATTTCATAGAGAAAAGACATGCCATTTTGATAGACAAAATCCAAAAAGGGGCGTTTTTGAGTCCCAGAGTCACTTGGACTCGGCTTGAAAATGAAAAGCACAATATTCGACCTTCTGATTTGAGCTTGGTTAATAGAGACATTGGTTGACAGATTATCGGATAATCTAATTCATGCTGTAGTAGGAAATATTAAAATTAAAATCGATGCTTCATGGTGGCACATAATAAACTGAAATTCGTTCAAGTTAATTCGATTTTTTTATATACTTTTCCGTGTATGAAGCATATAAAGAGAAAGTATTATAAAAATCAAAAAATTGGAACTCATGATTTTGATGAATTTCTCTATATCAGATCTCCCTGAGTCCGAAAAATGCGTTTTTGGAGTTATATTTGCCCGTCTGTCTGTCTTTGAGTACGAATAACTCAAAAATGCTTTGAGCTAGAAGGATGAAGGATTGCAGATTTCTATCGAATTTTAAACGAAATCCATTTACAGGAAAACTGTTTGTCCGGCTGTCTGAATATAAGTTAATACGATAACTACAAAACGAAGAAAGCTAGATGGATAAGATTTAGTACATAAATTCAACATTAAAAATACGGATATCTATCAAATTTTGAAACATTTCCGTCAAGGTATGGATCGTCTTTTGATCTGCACTTTCACAAACATATAAACGCATTTGGTATGTGAACGTTATGCCTACAGATCCGAGTCAAATTTTTGTTTCAATCGGTTGTAAAAAAAAAGGTCCGAAATTTGGTGTTCTGATTGCTTGTGTCATAATCGAATTTAAAAAAAACAACAGCAAAGGATCGCAATTTATGAGGGTCTTTTTTAAAAGGTCGCACTATCTGTGAAATACGAGAAAGTTTCAGGAAGAACACTACCACTGATTTATTTATATTGTTTGTCACAAATCTAGGAACTTCAAATTTTACTATATGCACGTGAACGCATGAAGAAATGCAAGATTTATTCGTGCTCTTTGATAAGAGAATGTCAGTGTGGAGTCAGTTCCGCCATGCCGATAAGCCAAGGCTGGTCACTCGCTTATTTGCATAGATTATCACTCACAGTTCATGCATGACGGCTGCAGGCTGATAAGAAATCATTTTCCAAACTTCGACCAACAGTCAATTTGCGATTTCAAGGACACAAAAAGTCATTGAATTCAGGACACAGCATGAAACGAGCGAATTTCGAAGCACGAATGTAAGAAATTTTAATGTAAAATGTCATTGATGAGTTCAGAATTGGGGTCGATAAACTTTTCAAACAAAAGATCCAACCTGCTCTTGATAATAATTTCAAAATCATTTGAGAGCCACAGGTGTTTAAAAATAAGGGAAATTGAAGGGGATCTATACGGAATTTTATTTTCACGTATACGAAGTGCATAATAGCGTATACGAAGGTTTTAGTAGTATGGTAATCGTGAAAGAAATTAGAACTCGAGGTTGAGTGAATCTCCAAGTTTTAGATCTCCCTGAATCCTGAAAATACATTTTTGGCATTATGCCTGTCCATGAACACAATTAAAAAATGCTTTTAGAAACACGTGTTAAATTTATTATGTTATTTTTACTCCAAATTTGTAGATTCATATCAAATTTTGAATAAAATTCATTCAGATAAAATTTATCTGTTTTTCTATCACAGCGAAAGTGTGAATACGATGACTTCAAAGCACAAAAGAGCTAGATCTGTAAAATTTAGTGCATAATTTTAGCAAAATAATTATGATAGAGATTCGAAACAAATTTTATACCAAATCTTTCAATGATTTAGCCGGCTGTCGGACTGTACATCCGTATGCATTTAAAAGCGGTAACTTAAAGAATACTACAACTTACACAAATGAAATCTGACATACAATCTTATTTCTAAAATTATAGTTCGGCACAAAATTTTCATTCCAATCGACGGAAAAAATTGCTTCCATTTGTTATTTGGACAAATGGAGTTTCCAAATGTCAATTTCATTTCCATGCAAAATTTCTTTAGAACATTTATTAATTTTTTCAAAATTTAATTATTAAATATATGCCGACGTATGCGAGGATAAAGGGAGTGCAAAAATTCGAAGCTTCTCAACTTCCACCACCCTGCAAATGCTAAAAGGAATGGGATTATCTTATTCCATGCCTTTAAAGAATTGTATGGTAATTAAGGAAGTATGAAATATAATAAAAGTATTTTTAAAAAAGGAGGACGGAAGTTTACATGGATGGTAAATTCAGTTTCGTAGAGTCATGTTGGTGTGGTGTGGCAACAAGTAATGATGGAAGATCTACCAAAGTAATCTATAGCTTTTCTTCTTATAAATGATTCAGTTTTCTTAATGACAAAAATTGCATTGTCGTTATTTTAATTTACAAGAACAGGGGATAGATGCCGATGCGTTTTATATTAGGAAATTTATAAATTTTCCTTTGCTAGAAAAAATGACAAGACTTTGCATTACTCTACCTTTATTTTTGTGGCATCTTTGTTTAATATTTTTGACAACATTTTTTAAGATTCGCGAAAGAAATCAAAAGTTTATTTCATTAGACTTGAAAAACAGTGGCATTAATCTCCTGCCAAAGTTATCAGGATCTTCCACGTGCTAATAAATAATTAATATTGTAATTGGGAAAAATATAAAATTTTGAGTAGTGAGAAATTTGGAATAACGTTTTATAGGTGTCAAAAAAAAAATCAAATTTAAGGTTAGTAAAAATGTTGCAAACAAATGAAGCATATTTATAGTTGCAGAATAAAAATGCAAACGAAAAATTGTTGGTAGAACACATTAGGAGAAATCTGGAAAAATACTAGAAGTTCAAAAGCAAGTAATAAACAATTTTAAAAGGAACAGTTATTGATTTGATTTATTTTCATATTTAACTAATTGTTTTAATGCATTCAATAAAATCGTTCTTATGCTTCAATATTAGTAAAAACATTAAATACAGTTTAAAAAATAATTACAAATACTTATATAACAAATTACTAATATTCATATAATAATTATTATTTATATAATAAATTAATAATTACTTATATAACAAATTAATAATATTCATATAACAATTTCAAATTAATAATATTGTGACAAAACTTCAATTCTGCTACTAAGTGCGTAAATTCACCAGGGTCGTTTGTAGTGGGTGTATTTTGTGAAAACAATCAACAGACCTCAGTAGAAAACACGAAGACACTAACACAAAGGCGACAAATATGTACAGCCAAGACGAACACACAGCAGCACACTACAACAAATAGTAGCCCACAAGTAGTAATCGTTAGTAATAACAAGCACAGCACACAAAGCGACCAGACAGAATTCAGTAGGAGGGGAATCTGCGTAGTTTCATTCTACGGCCTCTCCAAACGTCTGCAATTCTCCACTGTCCCCACGCTTTAGCTGTATCCAACTGCCGACACACTACTACACAACTAGCTACTCCTCACAAGACTCGATGCTGCTTCCACAATAAACACCAGGACTCGGCACACAGCTCAGTTCAGCAATCTCTTAAGCTCCACAAAATGCTTGTTCTTCGTTATCCTCTCGACGACTCGATACTTGTCTACGTTTTGGTTTGGTTATATTAATGACCCGTTTGAAGCAACACTAGGGCTATTTTGGGACGGACCTCGTCATTTTGAACCGCGGTCAGATGACGAGGACGACACCTAAGCTAGTACCCCCCTCTCTACACCACACCAGCGGGAAGACGTTTGGTCATGACGGATTTAAAGTGCAACAAAGTCCCTTACACGACGGTTCTTCGGCGGAATCGGGTCACGAACCTGAAATCCTTCAGTTCCGAAGCCGGGACCTTACCACCAGGCCACCGAGGCCCACTTGTCTACGACCTCGACTGACTTCAGCTTCAGACTGCCGGCCTTTTGCTGGGAAGTAGCATTACAGGTTTATAACAATATTCATATAACAATAATTATTTATATAACAAATTACTCCAAAATTATATATGCAATAAATGCTAGTAATTTTTGGAGAAAATTAGCTATAGATGCTTTTAAGAATTCTTCGATTCAATCGATACTCCCATTTTAATTTTTTAAAAAACCATTTCCGACTACAAAAGGATTTTATGCCCGGTAAATGTTTTGTAATAGTAGTTTTTTACATCAAAAATATCGAATATGAGATCAGTTTTAATCCGGATCAATGAAAGGTATATCTGTTAGTTTTGGAATAATTATTTAGAAAACTTTAATAAAAACCATCAAGATGATTAAAAAAATTTTTTTTTTATTTAAATATGTGTAAGAATATAAAAGACGGATGTTTCTAGTGAATGTTTCCACGATCATGACCCTATGTTAAAGAAGTTCTGATATAACCGCTTCTAATTGTGTTATCATGTCAATATAATCGAAATGTCAAAAAACTGCACATTTGAAACAAAAATATTGAATTGTCAACCTTCAGAGATAGTTCATTTCGAAAAACGAACACTAGCGATGACATTGATGCAATTTTCTTTCTTAAATGCTTTTTTTTGACACATAAAACATTTAAAATGAATAAAGCTTCTGTTGTAACACTTCGATAATTAGCGGCACGTGCGAAAGCGAAGAAACATCTGGCAAAATGACTCATGCTAAAGAAAAAAAGAGTCTTTGTACGGAGCATCAATGGATGAAGGGTAAAAAAAAAATGTTTCTAATTATGTAACGATAAACACGAATTCGACATGAAAACATTTTCTGAGTCTGTTGTATTGAGTTTTTGATGAGTCTGTTGTATTGAGTTGTATGAGTTCGTAGGATATTTAATCCAACTGAAAGGGTGAGGCAAGATGGAAGAGGGCAAAGTCCCGTTTTGAGTGATCTAGTTCAAGCAAAATCCTGAAAATGGTATTTTTGGAGTCAGAGAGATCTAAAAAGTAAAAATTCGTCGAAATCTCGATATTTTGATGA
Source organism: Argiope aurantia (assembly GCA_026543865.1). Taxonomy (NCBI): domain Eukaryota; kingdom Metazoa; phylum Arthropoda; class Arachnida; order Araneae; family Araneidae; genus Argiope; species Argiope aurantia. The sequence goes on from JAPMOR010027441.1 coordinate 38,660, forward strand.
TTTTCATATTTGCATATATGTGCGTGTGTGTGCTTCGTGCACCGTACCGTAGTAAAAGCCTCTTTATCACGAATGTGTTGAATTTGTTACCCAATGCTCCCTCTTTCATGCTTTAGAAATTCAGACAATGGATAGCAAGTCATGCACCATAAAGTATAATTTATCAATCGACGAAGACGTTGATGGATGGTTGTAATTGTTGAGGTTAAGATCATGATTGTAATGATGCTGTTGAAAAAAAGAGATATTCTTAATTCGAATTTTCAACTAACAAGTTTCATTTACACCGGATTTTTGTAGAGTAGAATCATAAGATATATCATGGATAAAAAAAATTTTCATAGGAACATAATGCTTTTAGGCTAGCATACTTTCTGTCAATTGCAAGATCCGCGACGTAGGAAGTAAAAAACGTTCAGATAAATAAATAAATAAAAAGTATGTTCTACAGCCCAGATTGTTGATTCTTAGAATTGCCAATTTAATAGTTAACTTTTCCGATACTAAGTGCTCTCTAATAAAGGGTTATTAAAATTTTAATTAATTGAAAATTAACTAACAGTTTTATATGGAGCACTTTTGTAAATTGTAAATAAGGAAAATACGCAATAATATAAATATTTTTAAAAATATAAAAAGAAGCAGTTTCCTCCTTAACTTTAGAAAGAAAGATCGCTCAGAAAATAATTTTTATCCCACTTTAAAATTTAAAAAAAAAAAAAAAAAAAAACTTAGCTTTTTAATAGTTTTTTTTTCCAATTTTTTTCTTCTTTTTGTTAAATATATTTTTAAAAATTTACTATACAATGGCTGATTTTTTATTTTTTATTCTCTACTAAAATGCACAATTTTCTGTTTAACTATGAAATCGGTTTTCACGATATAAAACTTTAATTCAAAAAATATGTATACTTATTTCTCAAAAATATTTAATTTTCCAGATTTGCTTGCAAACTTCTGATCCGAATGAAATGGAAATATTTTTTGCAATTTTGTACCATTTTGATATTAATTTGTAAACTTGTTTTAGAAATTACGACAAAAGGGCATTAGATAAAAAAGCAGACGATAAAATAAAAAATATTATTTTTAAAGTTTAAACGTGGAGATTTGTCAAAATCTCAACTTTCGAGTTTTCTAGCAATTATAATACTTTCTTTTTGCATATTTCGTATACTAGAAAGTAAAATGGGAAAATTTCAGCCAATGAACATAGATATTTTGATAATATCTGAGAAACTTGGCAGAATAAATAGCAGACTCTTCAATGCATCATTCTTTTATTTTTCATATCCTCAACTCATGATGCTACGTTTTAACGGCATTATTATATTTCAATTTTGCAATAGACTGCACGGATAATAAACACCAGGATAATAAACTGTTTTTTCAGGGCAAATTTTTGAATAGAAAGTAAGGGAGATAGTAGGAAACGGAAATTGCCGAATTAGAGTTTTGGCATATGAATTACACGGAACAACAGAGAAACATTCCCAAACTCATGAAAAAAATTGAAGAAATGGCAATGTTTATGATCCACAGGCACAAAATATTAAGGACTATCTAGGAGAAATATAGGGTCTATGCATAGCTTATATTGGATTTTTTTAAATTGAAGATTCATATTGATATCTGATGTGTTTTAAAACTAAACGATTTCCCCAATAGAATAAAACATGTTTCTAAATGGTATACACAAGTAACAAGTAGGCTTATCGTAAATATCGAGCAATGTTCACACAGATTGTTCAGTGATTATTAGCACAGTAATAAAAAAAATTTTTAAAGTAAACTTTTATTAGTATGCTTAAAAAATAGAAAATATTTTTTTATCCAACATATGGATGCCAAAACAGAATTTTAAAAGTATGAGGAATTACTAGAAAAATTTCAAAGAAATTGGAATTTGAACCATTCTATCTATATCTTAATTTTCAGTCATTGTCGCTCAGAAAATAAGAATTTTGAAATTTTCTTTCTTATATCATTTTTAATGTGACTTATTTTCTTCTTTATAACAATGTTTACAGCGCAAGAGGTTTTTATTATTTTATTTTGAATTAATCGCCTTTGGCAATCAATTGTTTTGTCTTGGAAATCATAATTACATTACATTAAATTTCAGTTTGATAGTGTTGATATAATATTATGTCCGTGATTCTGCTAAATTGTGAAACAATAAAGCCGTATTATTTTAATTGTCTGAAATATTTTCTGTTTATTGTGTATAAGAACTTTTCTAATGAAAACCAGTCCCATGACATCATAGCGCTATTAAAAATGCAATCTATCTTCTTAATTTCTGTCTTCTAAATCATGCATTTTCAAAATTTTGCAGAATTGTAACTTTATTTTTTTTATTTGTCCTGTAAACTATAAGGATATAAACAGAATCCTTCTTTAACTTCCAACGACCGAAGGAATTAGCACGATTAAATATTTGATGAAATATGGAAAACGGTTTGAATTACAGGGCAATAATGTAATATATTTTTGGAAATTATGCAATATATATATATATATATATATATATATATATATATATATATATATATTAAAAATCTGTCGAAATTTAGGAAAAAGTTGCACTTTTATTAAATTGATATTATTAATTTATTTATTTTAAAAGTTCGATTACATACAATTATATTTTCGGAAATTATCACGGAAAACGACAATATTCAATTTAAGATTTAATTAATTAAAATTCAAATTTAAATTTAAAAAAATCGCTCCGAGCCGCGTATACCCAGCCTCCAAGGTAAATATGTGCCATGTTTGGTAGCTGTAGGTCAAGCAGTCTGACATGTAGAGAGGCATTACATGCAAACTGATCTTTATTATTAGTACAGAAATTTAGTAACTCTAGGTCAAAGAGTCTGGCCTTAAAATGCCAATACATAAGCACATACACACACACGCACACATTCAAATTTATTATTCGTAGGGATGCACGAAAAGTTCATATTTTTGATAAAAAATTATTTTATACTTTTAATAATAAAAGAGCGTTTTTATAAACCATTTTTATTTTCCTTTTATTTTTACTTTTTTGTCTTTAGTTAAGTTTTTAATTTTTACAATTCATTATAATAGATGTTATGAAATCTTATATTTTTTTTCAAATTCTTTACCCGATTATTTGGAAACAAATTATAATTAAAATTAATCCATTAATAGATTATTAAGTGTTAAAATATTGTAATGTCAATTAAAACAAATAATTATACCAAATTTTAGACCTCTAGTGTATCAAAATGGGAGAGAAAAACAGATTAGGAAATTTTATCTCAACATACATCAAACAAGTCCAGCTAAATAAAAAGCATGAACCATATTTATGAAAATATTCTCACGTTAAAATATATCATTAATAATTTTGAATTGGGCTATATAAAAGTTGAAACTCAATTATTCCATTCGATTTGATGACATTTTTACAGCGTTTTTAATTAATAATTTTCTTATTTACAGGTACTGTAGACAATAAGATATTCCACAATTCTAAGTAGAACAAATAATGCGAATAGAAAAAAAATTAAATTTGTTGAGTAATTATTTTAAAGTGAATTTCGTTTTATTATGACAAACTGATACACTGGAATTATTCGAAATGAAAATATTTTCACTTCTATTTTTAGAAATATATTTATAATATTTTTGATGTAAAAAATAATTTGTCTCCACTACTTTTTTTAAAATAAGAATTTAAATGAATGTTGCTCCAAACAATTTTTTAAAAACTACGAAAAGCTAATTTTTTTTATGGATTACAAATATTTTTTAAAGACTGGCAACTGGAAAATTAATAAATATAGTTGCTACTGCTTCTGAGAGGCAACTCGAAAATCAACACATCTAATTATTTAAATTTTAACTAATGCTTTTATTTAATAGGAATAGTAACACTAAAATTGAAATAATATTTTCTACATGTGGAAAATAGTCTTGTATTAATGAAAATCTTATCTATGTAATGAAATGCCAGAAATTATCACTTAAATGTTCTTTACACTTTATCGTATTAGTAAGTAAAATTCGAAAAAGAAAGTTATTATATAGTTTGTTTTTAAGGCGTATATACTATTTATGAGTTTTATTTATAGATTAACTAATTATTAATATCTACCTGACTTTCTTATTCCTTTCTCTAACAGGTTTTCTAATTTGTTCCCATACATAATTTTTATATAAAATCGAAGAGTGAAATGTTTCCCCCTATAAATGGCGCTATGAATGAAATATGTTTAAGAAAGCTTCAAGGAAATTTTTGGAAGTCCTGGGCACTGTGTTTTCCGATATTGCTCCGAGTGTAAGCTTTTGGAAGTGAGCTAAAAATACTAGACAAAATTATCCAAGAAAAACAAAACAGGATCATCCTACGAGAAGAAGCATGTGGTACCACCAGTTGAAAGCAGTTATGCAATAAAGAACCATCAAAGATTATACCGAATTTTTTATTCTTTACGGAGAATCGTACATACTGGTTGCGATGCGAAATGGAACCTCAATCTATTACAATGGAACTAAAGTACGTTATGCAACAAACGATCGTCCCAAAATAGCCCAAGTGTTGCTTTAAACGGGACGTTAATATAACTAAACCAAACCAAACCAAACCAAAGCAACAAACGATCTGAAGCGCATTTATTTTAGCAAATTTTCGCTTTTTTTTATACATTGGCCGCCCATGTGACAAAGTACATCGAGGAAATTGGATGTATTGATTCAAATAAATCTCACAAACATAAGTTTAATTGACTCCCTGATTGGTCCATGATTCTGTCAACAAATTGTTTTTAATAGTCAAATAGTCAAAGAGATATGTAATTTTTCACCAAGGCCATTTAATTCAAGTCATTTATTTTAATAGCCTTATATATGTTCAAGTCATCGTGTGCATGAACCTTTCTAAAGGAAACCCTTCCCAAGACAACACGGCGTAGTTAAAAATTAATTGCCCGATTCATATCTTCTAATTTTCAAAGTATTGCACTTGAATTTTACATTCGTCATATAAATTATTCAGATATTAAATAGAATTCTTCTTCCTTAGCTTTCAATAATGGCAAAAAAAATCACGTGATCAAATATTGATGAAAAATGAAAACGGTTTAACATATTTTTAAATTTCAGAGCAACAACGTCTGTTGTTAAAAATTATACATAAATATTCTTAAAATAGACTTAAATTTAGGGAAACTAATTTTTAAATTGGTGTCATTAAAAAGACAATTTTTAAACGTAATGTGTAAAATTCCTTTTTGTGAAATAATATCTTAGAAATTATCGTGGGAAAATTCCAGAGTTTAGCTTAGTTTTCAATTAATTAGAGAGCTAATTAAAATTGTAAAAAATTGCTCAAAGATGGATATTTCCGATTTCCAAGATCCGAATTTAATAGCTGTGACCAAACAGTCTGGCCTGTTCACACACAGATGCACACATATTTATCTTTCTTTTTTAATAGAGATAGAGATGAAATAAATAAATTTAAAAAAAATGCAATCGTCAAAAAAAAAAAAAGTCCCGATATTTTGATGCATTTTCACATTGAGATCTGCCTGAACTCGAAAAAGAAATCGAATTGTCTATGAACAAGATCACTCAAAAACAGGAAAATCTAGAACAAAGAAATTTGGTATGTGTTGTTTATAATATAGATTTCAATTAAATTTTGGACAAAGCACACCAGAAGGAAATTTATCCGCCTCTCCACAAGTATAAAAATTAACGCAATAATTCCAAAACGTAACGAGCTAGATAAATGGAATTTGTCATGTGATTTTATTATTTTGTAAATATGTATGAAACTTTGGTAAAGATCAGTTAATCAGTGATTGTCTTTTGATCTATTATTACATTGCATTCCAACAATGCAAATCTAAAATACAACAAATGAAATATGATATGTGATTTTAACATCAAAATTATATATTTTTTTATATAAATTTAGCCCCAAATCCATCAAAGAATAGATTTTCTGTCTGCTTGTGTATTTGAATACGATAATTCAAAAATACATGCAACATAATTGAACTTTAATATCAGTATTGACTTCAAAATTGTAAATCTGTTTCAAATTTTTAGCCCAACAATCATCGTATAGACGCCTATAAAAGCCAATTCTTTTCAATATTCTACGAAATCAAATAAAAAATTTATCGTATTGTATATATACAAAACAATGAAGGAAAGAATACTATCAATGGTATCTGCTATGCTTTACGAAAACAATTTATAGTTAAAAATGGGTGAAGTGTTTCACATTACAAATTTGTAGTTTTTTACATTTGAATACTCCATCTATAATTTTCTATTTATATTTTTGTTTGACTCCATATTGTATGTCAATTTATAAGGAATGATAGTTATAGAATATTAAAAGTATAGAATAAAGTATAGAGTCCTAAATTGCATTATTTCAAAGAGTGTCAGTGTTAACAAAAGATTTTGATCTGACATCTGCATTCGATCTTTTACAAAACCGCAAAACGCTCTTTAAGAATCTTCAGTCTTATAAGTCATTCTGTGAAACGATTATTGATGCAGAAGAATTTGCTATCGAAATTGACATTGAGGTCATATTTGAATCAACAATAACACAACAACATACAAGCAAAAAAACAGAAAGTAAATTCTCATACGAAACACAAGATGATTTTAAATTTTACAACTGAGCAAGTATTAGATATTAGATTTGAAAATTTAGTCATTATGGAAACATTTTTCAATTCTTATGTAATATATGTGTTTAAAATACCATGCTATTAGAGTTCGGAAGAAATTTTAACTGGTAGGATAATGATTGAATGGGGTATCTTCATGCGTGGTGGTAGCTTCATAAGCCAGTTCACAGCCTCCGGAATAGGGTGATCACTTTTGCCTAGTGGTAATGATACGCAGCTACGTCGCAGGTTTTGTCCTCGGAAATGCAATCTCCACACTAGTGACCCGGACATGATTTGGACTATAAAATGTACCCTTTGTTTAGCTGTCGTGACGCCATCTACCCACAATAAAAAGCAATCAACGCAAGTCGACAAACTCACTTGACGCAGCAAAAAGTCGTCAGACACACTTGATGCGGCAACCAAAAAGTCGTCAGACTCACTTGACACAGCAGTCAACATCACCACTTAACAGCAACAACTCACACACGCTTACCATAACGATTGGCGCGATAATATCGTTCGTCTTTCTACCAACTCACTGATGGGGGTGTTTTGTGGAGGTAGCTTCATAACCCAGTTAACAGCCTCCGGACTAGGGTGATCACTTTTGTTTAGTGGTTTTGTTACGTGGGACGGACCCTAACCTCGCAGATTCTATCCTCGGGAATGCAATCTCCACTGACGTTCGTATGGTTTCGGTTAGCACGTAATAAATTCTGCCCTTGTATTCAAGATTTTGTGGATCTCACCTAAAATGTATTAGAGACCCACAGTTTGGAAGCTCTTGATATATATATATATATATATATATATATTCAAGGATAACAGAACACTGTTTATAAAATTTAATTTTGAAAAGATACCGACTAGCAAAATCGTAAGTGCCAAAGTGACTTAGTTTGGATCCTTAATTGTTTTATTAGATAGGTAATTTTGTTAGAATGGGCGCTCACATTCCTAGTTAGAATCTGATGGAGCGTCACATTATCCTATTTCAGGATACTTATTAGTTGTTAAGACGACCAAAATTATTTTGTCAACTTTGACATACGATGTTTTGATATAATAGTAAAGACGTGCTTTTTTTTCTTGTATGCATGTAGTATTGATTAGATGCACGTTGCCTGAGTTGTAGATATAATTTTTAATAAAAAATAAAATAAGATAGTGAGGCAGATTATTATGTCTTTTCAATATATATAATCAAAGATCCAACTCAACTCAACACATCTTTCCAAATATTTATTTCAAAAAATTTCATGAAAAAACATGCTTGCATTTTAACATTAACATTTATATTTTTCGGGTATTTTCTTCCACTTTTGGAGATAAATTTGGCTACATGTCTTTTCTACAATCATCATTTTCTGCAATTTAAAGGGAATATCAAAATTAGTTTTTAAAAGTAAGATTAAAATTTAATAGATTGCTATGATAATTTTCACATAGAATGAATAAGTTAGTGCTTAAGTTACTTCTACATTAAACGCATTATCAGCACTAAATCGCCAAAAATCGCACGATGATAAATCTTTTCATAACTAATGTTGATCAATGTCATTTGGCTAATACATAGTTGCCTAAATTTACTATTGCATTTTGAAGTTTAACAATTTTCCCTATAAATATATTGATAAGGTTTTGAATATATCAAGGTAAATCTTCAAATTAGTAATCGGTTTCTTACCAAGGTACTTACGTATCAATCTTCCAAAAACTCGCCAACAGTCCGTCATCTTGGATGGCTACAAAAATTATGTTTGTAATTGATAACATATGGATTTAGGGTTGCAATAAAAGATGGTCAGGATTACATTTGGCGAAAACTCGCAAAAAAAGTCAACTTATGCTAATTAACATTATTTTTAAGTTGGTAATATTTCTATACATGAAAATATTTGTATTGAAAATGTGTCAAAATTAAAATTAATGCACGGGCGCCAAAGATGAATTATTTTGGGAGGGCTTAACGACAATTGTTACCATTTCTAGTAGCCATCTCAGATGATGAATTTTTTTGCAAGATTTTAGACGATTGGCACGATTTTGGCTTGAAATCATACATTCATCTTAAGTTTTACAGCCATTTGTCACCATTTCTGATTGTCATCCATGGAAACTGAGTTGTGAAGATTTTTTAGATGGCTGGCACGGCTTTAATGCGCTTGGCGAGAAATCGTACATTAATCTTAAGTCTTACTCAAAATGCTACTGGAATAACTGGAAGCCTTTATTTTTATATATATTATCAGGATTTGGTTGAAATTTACTTAGATGCTTTTCGTCAATATAGCAATCCAAACAATCAAGCAGGTAGTTTTTCTAACAACCCTACTTACAGTATTGGAAAAATAATGAACACGGTACAGTTTTGCTAATCTCTGCCAGATTCTGCCAAATAATAGAAAACTTGGTTGATATGTCATTTAAATTCCCCTTCACCTCTTCAAGGATTCCAGCAATGCTAAGTGCCAAGTCAAAAGTTAAGATGGCAGACAATAATTGTTTATCTGCTCAACCATCTTTATCGGAGAGTTGCCATTTTTAGAGAGGTGAAGGGGTACCTTAAATTAGATTTCAGCCGAAAAGTCACCAACTATTTACTAGTGAATATAATTAAATTAACATATTTAGCAATTTATCGCCTTTAAAAAATGTTCAACCATCTTGCTTTTTGTCTTTGGCGAATTGGCATTGTTGCCGAAGTGAAGAAGGACATGAAGTAATAAATTTCAATCCTTGATTCAAGTTGTCTATTTAGAAAATTAAGAATTTTTTAAATGGAATAGACAAGCGAAATAACTATAAAAATCAACATATAAAACGAAAAACTAAAATTATTAGAGTGCCGTGTACATAACTTGCTACTCACGTGTTGTCGGATGCTTTTCTATTATAGCGACAATGCTTACTTGTCTAACTTGGGATTATTCAAGATCGTAGCAATCATTTCACTGTAATACGGAAGCAATGATACATTTTGGTGAAATTTCACTACCATCTTGGCGATATATCTCGGTTGCATGGCGACTGAATTTCAGGGGCTGCTATAATAAGGAAGTACCTGTTTTCTTTTCAGGAAATCATAATGATGAAAAGTGTTCAAAAACGCAAGCATTCTCCAGTCGTTTCGGCTGAGAATGCAGCATCTTCAGTGTTAACAGAAACAGATCCAGAAAAGCAAAAGCTTTACTCACTGAAAAAAGCCAAAGAGGGCGAAATATCCACCATTGTTCAGGATGCCAGGGCTAGTAGTGATAATCCCAGCAGAGATAATTCCCCAAATTACCTATGTTGCATTTGCATAGAATCAGCTCCCCGAAAGAAAATGAAATCTCTCTCATGCTCACATGCATTCCATAAAATATGTATTAACAAGTGGTTGAAGAAGAGAAGAAGATGTCCTTTATGTCGTGAGAAGATCATGTATCCCAGTAACAAGAAGTAATATTTTTGCAATACTCTCTTGTTAATATGAGAGATGATACCATTTATGAGGCAAGAATTGTATTCCTGGTTGGTTTTCAATAAAAGCTATTTACAACAGATTCTTTTTGATTCAACTTGAAAATAAATGACTTTGCCTATTAGTTAAAGGAGTAGGCGAAAATTTGTTTATATGTATATAAAATTCCTATTTAATTTCGTGTGGGTATCTCGAACTCTCAGCGTATATTTTGAACTTCGGTTAGAGACATTTGTGCATTTGACGATATTAGAATTAAAAAAATTTTTTTAAAGATTAATATTTTAAACTTATTTGAAAAATATCGAATTTGTGTTTTTTTTCAGACAGCTTAAAATGTTTAATTAAAGGACCATCCACTTTTCCATATGAATAGTAGGTACTTGTCGGTTGTAGCGGCGACTAAAAAGCTCCAAGAAAAAATTCCGCCAATTTGGCGATTTTAATTGTCAAATTACTATATAACAAAAGATTTAAATGTTCACAATTTATCATAATAAATAAAAATGCACTTGAGTATACTTTTATAATTTGGCGAAATTTTTTCTTAGCACTTTTTGATTGCAGTGAAAACCGAATTGTACTGAATAGTGTCTTTTAATACATGTTTTGACATTACATCCTTTTTCTTTCTCTGCAATTTAATTCTGATAAGTTGCCCCATTTTGAAATTGCAGGAAAATTATTTTGGAACGGATTTTGTCTTTTTGAACTGTAGTAAGGATTGAGTATCACCCCTTCAAACCTTCAACAGCGATGAGCTATTTGACGACGGCAGATTTGACGTGTACTAGTTGGTTTATATTTCTTATCTTTGGTGGACTTATTTATCAAGTAAAAGATTTTTCGGTTTCGAAGCCTAAGATTAAGAAGCCACCAAGTCAACTTCTCTTAATGATGATGTAGATATCGTCGCTCACAGCGCAAAAATCGTAAATTGAAATTCCATTTTGCTGAAATCTGTTAATTGGTATCTCTTGATATCGGTAAAGGATGCAAAGTCACCAATGCTATCTTGCATTTCAAATTTGTCGAAACGCTAAATACTCTGAAGTATGCTAAAGCCAATTTAAACTCACCATACCCAATGGCAGATTTTCTAATAGGCATACCAAGAAGTTGCCTATGATCGCAGGCAATCGAATAAAATAAATATTACTAGCTTGACTGCCAAATAAATAAATTTGTAAAAAAAATTGAAAATTATAAAACATTATGATAACTTTAATCTTTTGCCAAGTACACTTGGTCAGGTTCCTATTTATTTCATTATGCTCACTTTGTTATTAAAGTATTCATAAAAATAGAGTATTTGCTTAAAAATATCGTGCAAATGGCAAATCATTAGTCATAATAAACAAAAAATTGACTGTAAAAATAATAAATTCACAGATTATTCAAATAAAAAAGGAATATAAAATTAATAATGAGTTGATTAACCTTCCAATTTATTTATACCGTGACGTTTACGGGTTGGATATTCTATAATCTGCTCAATCCCACGATTTTCGAGGGCTAATGCGTTAATCAGATTTGCATTATATCACAGTATTATAAAATAGCGTATAAAAACAACTTATTTTATTTTAAAAGAATATGACCTTGTTTGTACCATTATTGCATCTAAATAATGGTTTTAAAAAAATCGGCAATTAGTGGGTTGAGCTTAAAATGGGAAAATGAATTAGTCTGTTTGTTAAAAGAGGTTTGCATTTCAATTGCGCATTGCGACAAAATGCCTAGGAATCACAAATTCGACCCTGATACATCTCATGGGTATGAATTGACTCCATTACAGATTGTGCGATCGTAAATTCCTTAACTTGGTACCGTTTGGTAATTTTTCATAACTTTTTACTTTCTCGTTTACACAGTATAAGTATAGTAATCATAAAAAAAAAAAAAAAAAAAAAATTGACCAAGAAATTTTGACGTATCTCCACGTTTTAGATCACCCTGTGTTTGTAAAACACATTTTTGGAAAATGTATGTTTGTGACAAAGATAACTGAAAAACACTTAAAGCTAGAGGTTGAAATTTCGTTTACGATATTTACAGCAAATTTCTATCAAATCATGAGCAAATTCTGTTCAGAAGTCTGACTGTTCGAATATAAGCTAACACGAGAACTACAAAACGGGGTAAGCTAGATAGATGAAATTCAATACACAGAATTAACATCTAAAGTCTAGACATCTATCAAAATATGAGCCAAACCAATAACGTGTTGACTGTCTGTCGGTCTGTACTTTCGGAAACATGTTAACACGATAATTCAAAAACGTAACGACTTAAATATATCAAATTAGGTATGGGATTTTTGCGGAGGATATACAAGTGGAGTTTTCTGTCGAATCTTTGTTTCAATCGACTGACAAAAACGTGTCTAAAGTACAAATATGATTTTCATATATTAACCGCATGACAAAGACAAACCACTCGGCAAGGATGGCACGATTCTGCAGAAATGCTAAATTCACGCCAAACGTTAATATAATCGTTTTCTGGCATGCCAAGTTTATGCGAGACAGTTTTGGGGAAAATTATTATCAATCACTCCCGCTGGTCTGCCGGATCATTATTAATAAAACGCATTCACATGAGTAACTCAACAAGAAAGGATAATATACGAGTGGCATAAATGGTATCATTTTTAATTCTCAATAATTGAAAGAGATGCTGACACGGTTTCTAAACAGAGTCATTATTGCCGCCTCCATAGTGGTCCACTTTGAAAGGATGGTGGGCGGGAAATGTCAGCCAGACGTTTTGTCCTTTTTTGACAATTAATTTTCGGCTTACAATAGGCACGTTAAATGAATGAAGCCCTTAATTCGTAATATGGAGGGAAAACGTCAGGCTTATAGAAAGAATACCACAGAGAATAAAACACTGCACTCGGGATGATTTTTTTTAAAACGATGGTATAAATGGTGGATTGATTTCTGCATAAATTCGATTGAAAAAACACCTATGAAACAAGAGTTTATAAATTTAGAACTAAAAATATTTTGAAAATTTAAAGAAAAATGTTTCTTTAGAGGGTTGTGATGGATGGGTAAATGTATAAAGCAAATAAACCTCTAGTTTAGAAATGGTAAATTTAAGGAGAAAAAAAAAATTAAAAGAAAAAAAAAGTAATGAAATAAAATTTAACTGAAAAAATTTTTTAGTTTAGAAATTTATCAAATTCTGTCTAGAACTTGATAGTTGTCTATAAAGTTCTAAATCTAAACATTTGTTCGATATCTAGAAGATAAATATTTATCTATCAATAATAGATAGAAGATATAAAGACAGAATATATACAGATACAACAGAAGATATATATTTATCTATTAAGTTCTAGATATTCGATTAATATCTAGAAGAAAACTAAATAAATGTATTATCTAGTTCCTGAAATAAGAAACAAGTTGTATTTATATGCAATCTTTAAATATCGAGGTTCGATTAACAGATAACATAAACTTTCCAATTTCTTCTGCTTTATTCGGAAAACTATTATATTTTATTTTTATACATAGAAATATAGTTAATTAAACAGAATCCTTCTTCTGTACGTCAGGAACTGCTGAACATATTGATAAAATATTATGTAAAATTTAAAAAAAAAGGCCTTTATTTAAATTATTAACATTTTCGTAAAAAGATATTACAAAATTTGAGAAAAATACATTAATAGAATGTAAAACAGCATTAAATTAAATTAGGTCAATATAAAATTGAACATTTTATGAAGAAAACTATCCAGATATTAAGAATAATTTTTTTAAAATATTCGATATTTTCGCCAAATAGACTTACTTAAAATTTTCTCAAGTTTATATGTTAGAAAAACTGCATAAAAAGTAGTAGTAAGTGAACAATTATGTGAGTTGAGTACGCCGAGAATCCAACATTAATTTTTGGTTTACACAAAAAAATAAAAATTTTTTTGTCAAAGCTCACATTTTAAATTTAAAAATAAAACTTAGATCAGCTTTTTGGGGGGGGGGGGGGGGGAAATCGACTCCATTTTTATAACTGTTTTATTTCTTTTATTGAATTAGATAGTATTTTTCATATAGGGAATGTGTTGTTCTATAGATTTAACTTAGATTCCGAAATATTCTTGAATTTTTTGTGTATAATTTGGAATTTTTGTTATCGAAATTTTGAATATTTTAATCTTAGCTTTATACATTTAAGAACTAATAATTCGATGCATAGCATAACACACGAGTACTACTTTTAATGGATAAAAAATATTTTCCTGCGACACAAAAGATAGGAAATAACAAAAAGTTAATGACAACTGCAAGAAAATTAAATTAATTGTTATTACATTTTTCCAAGTATATGATTTCGGATTCATTAAACATTTATCACTAAAATTTGATTGCTGCATGACTCACCTGTAGTCCACACCTACTATCTAATTTTATCGAACCATCAAATTCGCTAACCCCTTTTCTACAATAGTCAAGAGATAGTAAAGAAGGAGTCATCTAATTAGAAAGATGGCTCGATGGTCAGGCGAGAGTCGTAACAGAAAACGCGTTCAAGTGTATCTTAAACGTAACATATCTTTAAAGTGCTTTTTTATTTAATAAAACACGTCAGGTCAAACATCCCGAGCTAATTCACTTTAAAGATTACAATTAATTTTTTTTTATGTATAAATTAATTTTCATGATTCTTTAAACGAAGTAATTTTAAGTATATCAAATTGTAGTAGACATTAGTGCCATGTTATATCAATAGACTTCCACCTGTCTTGTTTATTATGTACATGAACTTTCTCAATGAAATCGACTCTCATGGCATCATAACACTATTAACCCCTTAACCTACGATTTACATTCCAAAAGTTTGGACCGAAAACATAAATAAGGTGACGCTGACTTCGAGCCATTCCACGGTTCGGCAAATCGGTCCTAAGTTGTACGCTTATGGAATGTAAAAGCTGCATATAATGTTTAATTTTGTGGGATATTTGATAGGTAATTAAACCTGATGTAATAATTGTGGTAGATATTCAAAAGAATTATTATCAATCTCTAAAATATAAATCAATAACATTTATTTGTAGTTCCGCCCCGATCATCGCACTACGGACTTTCCCCGTAGTTGTTGGTTAAGACATAAATAACCTTTGCAATACTGAAATTTCACTTTTAATTAGTTTTGCAAACTACCCCGATACTAAGCAGAATAACCTTCTTTAACTTTCAACACTGAAAAAAATCACGTGATTCAATATCTGATGAAAATATGGAAACGATTTGAATTTCAGTGAAATAATGCGACTTATTTTTCAGAATTATGTACAAAATATTTTTACAAAATTGTTAAATTTCAGGAAAAAAAATTAAACAGCTGTAATTAAAAGATATTTTAAAATTTTAAAATGGTTTTAAAAATGAATCAAATTTTTAATTAATTAGGATTTTAATAGTTTGTCTTACAACACACCCATAAACCTTTAGGGAATTGTGTCTGTTTGTAAACACAATAAGTAAAGAAAATAAATGTTAAAAAGATGAAATTTAATATGCTGTCTTTAAACCAAAATTTGTATAAAACGTTGTACAAAATCCATTCACTGAAAGTTTGTCTGCTGAAATTTAAATAAAACAGTTACAAAATTTAAATAACCGAGTCAATAATATTTAACATGAGTTTTAGTCTCTAAAAAACCAAATCCTTATAAAATTTTGGAAAAAAAAAAATAAGATCAAAGAGTTACCCTTTGTTGGCTTGCACATTCTCATACAAGTGCAATAATTCAAAAGCATAATGTCTTGGATAAATGTAATTTGGCATATAATCAGCTATAAAATGTTAAAGCTGATTCACCGACAAATAGATATCCAAAGTACATACTTGTTTTTTTTCACTATACAATAAAGCACGAAACGTTTCCTGCATGGGGCTGAAAATAAAAATGTGATCTTTCGTGATTTCACGACCAGGTTCGAAATTCACAATTTTTATGCTAAGAAAGAATTTAAAACCACTGCCGCTGATTTCATATATGTACCGATTTATTTATTAAGAGGTTTGATCTAGTATAAAATGTAACTTAGGTGTCAATTTCTGGTAATTAGTTTAATTAAACTTAGATCAACGCCATGTTTCGAAGTACTTTAAAGATGTACTCTGTAAATCTGGAAGCAGCCAGATGGACGAATACCAAACTCGATTATCTTAGCCACATCGTGAGGAAATTCGCTTACGTTGACATATTTATTGACCCAAGTAAAAGGAGAATATTCAGAAAAAAACAGACTTCGAATCCACAATCCTCTAATATATTCTAGCTTAGAAGTGTATATTAGAATGAATCTGTAATACTGCTTCCTTGCTTTGTTAGTCTTCTTGGTTAAAAAGAAAGCTTTACAGATTCTTAACGGATAATTCAATGATCATTGGTCATCAGAGATAAAATTGAGATTTTGGAAAATGCAAGAATTATGGCCTAATTTCAATTAGGAGTCGAGAGCAGGAAATTCTTCTAAAGAGTTCCATGTAACGTTATGTCCTTGTGGGAAACTATAAAAACAGAGATGCACACACGTAATATAAATATCATTGAACACATTTCGTAAAAAGAAGTTCCTAAAAGTAACCCCTCTCTTGAGATCGCAGAGGGAGTGGTAAGCTGTGAATGCTGAGCGCTGTTACTGTTATTTAGTTAAAGATTAGCTGTCTTTTTGTGTTGTTAATTTCTACAAGTCCTACTGTTTGTATATTGGCCGCATTTCTGTACCTTTTTTGCCATGTATTCTGGAATATTCAAGAAATAAAACGCCATTTTATCTAGCGTAATGAACTTTACTCTCCGAATGGGTTTCGTCGTAATATAAATATCATTGAACACATTTCGTAAAAAGAAGTTCCTAAAAGTAACAATTCACGTGATATATATATATATATATATATATTTTTGGCTTACTACTAATTATTTAACTAGCAGACTGATGCCAAATTTTCTCCAATTGAACTTCCTTAAATGATTTAATCTTGGGTTTTCTCCTACAAATAACTGAATTATTTGTGGAGATTTGTATTTCAAAATTTAATGTTGGAGTTTTTTTTTATTCAATATTTTGTGTTATTTCTGATATTTTCATACATATTCTTAGTATCTTTCTAATAATGCAGAGGAGATCAATGCACGATTAAATAAAATAAACAATCATTGTTCTAAAGAAATTCATTTCTAGTGACTTAATAAATATTGAGATTTTTTTTTTTTCTTTTTTGAAAAAGAATAATTTCCCCCAAAATTTTAAAAATTAAATCTAGAATCTGCATTTAATATGTTAATTCAATTATCATTTTCAAAGATTTTTTTAGGTCCTTATTTGAAGATCTTTCACCAGTTTAATAAAAAACGATAAAATACCCTAATTAATTTTTAATTGTTTCCTTGATGATTTCATATATTTTTTGCTGATCTGCTTGAATTTTTTTTACTTTTTGTTTCTATATCAAGAAGGCAAATTAAGAAACCAGACTGGTGAAGATTATTTTCATGTAATTTAAATTCTAATAGTATTGCTTGCAGGAAGTTTTCAAATTTCACCACCTCTTTCTTTAACAAATCTTAAATTTCCAATTATTTATTAAGAATTTTATCCCGTGTAGTTAGTTCTCTAGACCATATTGACGCAGATAAAAATAAGTGTGTAAAATCAATGTAATTTTTTTTAATTTCATTTTTATAGCCTTACATTATATATATCAGCATAACAAAAGAATGCGCCTAATTTAATTGCAATTGTTTCAATTTTTTTTCGAATTTAAATTTTGAAACAGTGAATGCATTTTAGTGCAAAGTAGATCTGTAATTAATCAAAATAAATCTTTATAATTTTTTAAAAATCCCTTCTCCTGATACCTTATCCATAGCTGCAGACTTTGCAGTAGTGTAAATGATATATATATATATATATATATATATATATATATATATATAATATTGGATATAAAAATTTAGGATTACAACTTTTTTCCATATACTGCACATTAAAATTCAAATGAAATAATTTATAAATACAAAGTAGGTTTCTGTTTTCAACTTAGCAAGAATTTAATTTAATTAGCAAGTTTAATTTAGTTATATTTATGCACCAACATAAGGGATAATGAATGAAGATCAGTGCTCTGACGTGGTACTTTCCCTCAAAGCTTCTGTGCGACAACATCAGAAGCATATCTGACTCAAATATATGTAATGTGCAGCCTTATTTGAATGTCAGTTCTTTCTTGAAATTAAGATTTGAACTTTGAATCTTCTGGCCTGACACTGAGACTTAACCACCAGGTTAGTGACAAGAATTCAAAACTGCTGCTAGTTTGAAAATATTGCAATTTACATAACATTAGATTTATTGCTTATATATTTTTACTATTTACCTAAAACAAATTGATTTTAACACATTATAAAAATATGATGCTCTATTTTAGATATTTTACATTAGTATTTACAGACTACCACATGCTAAAAGATTAATTGCCCCCCCCCCCCCCCCAAATCATCGAAGAACTCATGATTTATGAAAAACAACAGTAAACCAATGATAAATTGACAATATTCTAAACATTACAGGTTAATATGGGCCTTCATAATTAAAATATGATTATGTTTGCAAATGATATATGATTAATAATGAGATTTGACAATAGCATGCAGTTAAAATGGAAATACATTTAATTTGAAATGTGTTTACATATCTAATATGATTAACTTAGAATTAATGTAGAATTTTTTCTACATATACAAAATTACATTTAATTTTTTAGTTTTATGAAGCACTTGATTGAATATATGAAGACACACAGTTATACAATACAGTTTCTTTATTGTATAAATATTTCTCTATTACTACCAATACAATGTTACCACAAAACAGCACATCACAAATACTGGTTGGGCAAAGCTTTGTACAGCAGTGGTCAGTTAGGTATTTCTCCCATGCCTAACAGGTAATAGAATTAAAACTGCGAAAAATGTCAACATTTTACAATGAATTCTGAGGTTCAATGATCAAACAGATACCACTAAATATCCCTTCTTTTTAGAAAGTACTAGTTCAGGTGCATTTTCAGAATGGTTCTAAAATTCCCCCAAAATGCTGACACACATAAAAAAATTTTTATGACACAAATTACATTAAAGCATATACATTTCCAATTATTAAAATTCCACAAATTTGTTTTACTTACATACAGAAAAAAAGTAATGATGCCCAATAAAAACCAATGAAGACAAAAAAACTAACCATGTGCATTTACATATAAAAATGTTATTACAAACTTCATTTCTAATGAATATAGTTATCATTTTTAATACAACTAACCACTTGCTTTTCAGATTGTTGTGTTTTTTTTTCTTTACTTTTGTAGGTTAATGTTTTAAAATGTACAATACTTAGTTAAATGAGAGATCAGAGAGAAAATACCTTCAGAAAAATAATGCACCTTTAAACATCACAAATTAGAATATGAAATTGCAATTAAACATTTTTTTATTAGTATTATCTTATAGTTTGTCCTGCCTGACCATTTGAAAAGGTAACAGAGACTTCAATTCTTTCTTATTTGAACTTTCTTTTTCTGAATATCTACATTAATACATAAAAATGTACACAGTGCTTGCATCTAAGTACTGGAATTGTAAGCAATCTAAAAACATGATTCATGCAATTTACATTAAAAACAATGAAACAAAAATTTTAAAAATGACAAAAGTTCTTTAGACAAAAGAGACTTTTGAATGATGTAAAAGAAATAAAGTAAACAACAGAGCACCATTAGAATCTCGCTTTTCTCTGTCAGACAATTTAAAAGTGAAAAATAAAATTGAATTTAAGAATTATAAAATTTTTAAAAATAATTCAAGCAATAAATTAAAAAGACATACGAAGGACTAAAATAATAAACAATTGGTTTGAAGAATTTAAAATCAATTGATAATAATAAATCTATAACACAACGGCAAAAAATTTTGGAGTGTAATTAAGAATGGGGAAAATATTAATTGTAAATTTTTAAAAATAATTGTACTTAAAATAATATAATCCATTTAGTAATTGACATTGTGAATAATATAAAGAATATATAATAAGCATATGTTGAAAAACTTACTACAATAAAAAAAAGAAAAGAAAAAAGAATTGTTAATACCATTTAGTAGAATTGATACTTATTTATCAGTTTAATCATTAAAGTTCAAAATGATGAAAAGTATGCAAACTATCTTTCCTCCATGTTTACTTACAGAGATAAATATATGTCTATTCTAGTTCAAAATTCAAAATGTTCCAATTACATTTGAATACATGTAAATTAACAGAAAATTTCAAATTCATAAAACAAAGAGAGAGGAAGAGAGTTTAATCTTTCGATGCAAGCTCTGCATACAAATATGCATGAAAATGATTATTTTGCTAAATATTTACATAGATTTATTCACATGACTAAAATCTACAAGGAAAAAAAATATCTTCATGTTCATTAACTACAGCAAACACTCATTCGTATAATTATAAAATTGTTTAAAATTACAATAAAAGTTTTACAATGTTTATCACTTAGGTTTAAAGTTATATTCAAGTATGTTTCTGCCTATTATAGCTAAGTATCAAATCTATTGCCAAAAGCATATGCAGGACATGGTAAACTGAGGCTTGAGACAAAGTCTTTCATACTTTCCATATCATATAACATCCTTCTCCAGATCATTTTTTACACAACTTAACGCTTCTAAAGATTTACATAACACTATATTTATACTATGTACAATAAGTGTGCCCCTTCCGCGTATTAGTAATACAATTCTATCAAATGTTCTTAATTAAAACAGCAACAACATTAGGAACAGACGATGCTCTAACAATGAGTTCCAGATTAGAGCTTTCAATTTATTTTTATCAAATTTTTAAAATTTACTGCTTTTTATAGCTATATTTAATCAACAAGTGAATTTTTCTTCTTTTTATTTTTTGCAATTTATAAAAATTCAGAAGCATTTTTCTGAATAAGCCAGTTTCAAAACTTTTGTAAAATTATTTCCATAATTATTGTTTCAGTAAATGGTATAAGGGACAAACTTATAATGAATCTATAGTTCCTCCGGAATGAAATCATTCTGCATGGTTTTATTTTATTAAAATCAATAATTTTCATTCATTAAAAACTACTAAATAATTCAAAACCAGATTAAAGTGATTAAAATTTATAATTAATACAATTTTAAAATGTTTGTTTCAAAAGACGAATAATTATTTTTGTATGTGATAATCTTTTTTGAAGAATAAGAAAATTATTTTATCTATGAAATCAAATTTTTTTTTAAATACGAATACAATGATTGAGGCAAACACATAAATTTCTCAAAACTCATTTTCAGAGAATTATAGCATAACTATGATAAACAAAAAGACAAAAATATTTAATAGAAATTGATTAAAAGATTATTCATATTTTGAAAAACTTCATTTTTTTAAAAACTTATTTAAGTGTGAAAAAAAAAGAACATTAGTCACCTTTGAAACACATTCCTAATTTGCCGCCACTTAAAATTTGAAAACAGAATTTTATACAGTTTTAAAATTTCTTGCCATACATTGTAATATTTTAAATGCAGAAAAAATATTACTAAACCTCATTGGGAAACTAGTTCACTTTGATTATTATATAAGAGTATCTGAATATGAAAAGTGAAGATGAGACTTTTATAACTAAAAGTTATTTTTAAAAATTAAGCTATTTAAAAAAATTAATAATTTGTAAACATAAAAAAAACTGAGTAATAATATTACTTCTTCATCATGACATGACTGATTTCATATGCACAGTATCCAGTGTAATATTTTTAACAATGTCTACAGAAATCACACTCTACAGGTATTTCTTTCAAAAATTGAAGCTGTACATTTATTACAAGGTGATAATCTACAGAAGGGAAAAATTTCATAACAGTATCAGTAAAACTTCAAGGACAGGTGAACATTGTGCAACAAGCAATGTATGATGTTGAAGCATCAATCACATTACGCAGATTATTCAACTATGCACTGTACAACAAGCTGTATGCAAACGATTCTGATGAACTGATAATTTGGTTCTGATCTGGTCACAGTTTCGTTTTTTTTGTCCAGTGTTATTTGAAAGATGTAGCATGATTGTGCCAGAAAAATTAACAAGACTTTTTTTTTTTGCATTTCAAATGAAAAGCTAATATTGCAACCTACATTCAAAAATGATGAATGGCTTTAAAATTACCGAGACAGTTTGGCATGAATATTAAGACAGAATGGTCCATATTTTGGTATTCCATCCTTTAATTGATGATTAAAACAAAACTGATGTTCATACATAAAAAGAAAAAAAATAATAAAATAATGAGAAATACTGGCACACTATCTTTGAACACTTTGAGAAGAGATGACTTTAAGGAATGTCTAAAGCACATCTCAGCCTTCTTGCTGATGAGAGGTTCATGACTCGAACAGGGCAAGAAGATCATCGTTTCCTGCCGCTGAGGTATTACCACTACTAGTTGCAGTGGTAGAAGTAGCAGTTCCTGTTGTCACATTCCCTGTGCTACCACCAGTTACCCCACCACCACTCAGTTCAGGTGGGTCAAGGTAAGATAAGAGGTCCATAGGATCAACCACACTTTCAGGCAGCAACTATACGAAAGAAAGAGAAAAGACTATTAATTTTGAGTAAAAATAAATTTGACAACGACATTATGGAAACAATTTTTACACAATAGTAAATACTCCACTGATTCATACAAAAAAAAAAAAA
>JAPMOR010027446.1:20600-35703 GCA_026543865.1 Argiope aurantia
AAACGATTTTAAAATGGGGAAAAAAGAAACACCAACCTTTTTCTAAATATGAATGTATGCGTTGTCGAATAATCACGGGATTGTTCCAAACCGGTTTAAACTGATTTTTCATGAACAAAAATTTTTAGAATTTGATTGATTTTGAGATGATCAAAAATCATCGCTTTTCTAAATATTGGCGATTGTAAAATATGTCATGTGAGAACATGACGTTTTACTATCGGACTGATACCATGTGACTTA
This sequence comes from Argiope aurantia, assembly GCA_026543865.1. Classification (NCBI taxonomy): domain Eukaryota; kingdom Metazoa; phylum Arthropoda; class Arachnida; order Araneae; family Araneidae; genus Argiope; species Argiope aurantia. Next base: position 20,844 of record JAPMOR010027446.1, read on the forward strand.
AAAAAATATTCTCACATGATAGCTTGAAATTTGTGATAGCAGATTTCAATTTTTTTTTATATCTATCAATACAATATTTTTTGTACATTTTATATATGGAAAAGACATACAAATGCAATTGAAATCTGAATAAATTCAACTTATTCTTGAATTTAATTGATTTAAATTTGGATTCAATTGATTTAAATTATGAGAATAAGAATTTCTAACTTGATATAAGATCTATGAGTAAGATATTTTAAATTTATATACAGCCACCTGGTCTTTTGTTTGCTGGTTCAATGAAGCGATCTAAAATTGAAAATAGCTACTTTCCGCTGTTTATGACTGAACTATTAAAGAGTAATTTAATAAGCCGTAGGCGATGCTCTGGTCGTATCAGTAGCTTATGATCGTCAAAAATGCTTAGAAAAATCAACGATGAAGCTAAATTAAATAACATTTAGTGGGAAATATTAGTACATTAGTGGAAGCTCATATAGATCGAGGTCTTTTGGCTTATAAAAGATGTCACAAAATATTTAATACCTGTGCTGTTAAATTATACTTCTTTGTCATTTTTAAGTGTATAAGTGTGATAATAACTTAAGGAACAAATCTGATAATTTTTGAGTTTTTCAAAATCTTCCTATATTAAAAGAGTTTTTCTAGTAACTCTTATTCATTTAATAATTTTGGATTAGGATATTTTGTAGATAACGAAATATTTTTGCATTGATTATAGTAAAGATAGGAGTAAATGTAATTATTTTAGAATATGCAAAATAAGAATTAATTTCGAATTCAAGCAGGATTGTAGATTGGTATATATTTCTTTTTACTTTTTGTTGAGTCAGCAACGCCATCTGCATTCGATTATTAGAAGCTATTGTTTATATTGTGGGTATACAAATAGAAAATTTTATACAATTATTTTATGATTATTTAAAAGAATTATTGCGTAATATGATAATTAAAAGCATTTTAAAACACAGATATTTTTTGAAGGCCTTTTCGGGTTTAAAACTTAATACGGAGAGGATAATGGTATAAAGGAAAAATTGAACCTGATCATATTTCCTTGCAGCTAATAAAAAAAAGGTGAAAATAATTTTTAAAGTCATTTGGATAACTTTTATTCATTGCGAAATTATTTAATTGCTTTAAACATGGCTTTTAAAAATAATTCCCCCTTGAAATATCACAAGAATGAGAACAAACCATACTGACATACGCAACAATAACACTTAATTGCTTCTGTTCTATATGCTGACCATAAATATAAATCACATAACATAAAGCATTCTTTCTTGTTAATATCCAAATTTATTTTCTAGATGATTCTTCAACTTATTACATTTAACAATAAGAAATATAAATGAAAACAAAAATAGATAGAAATTGTGACAATCTTTATTGTTAAATGTAACAAATCAGTAGAGAAAAATTGCTCGTTTGCTCACTGGGTATGTGATATTAAAGAGCCTGAAATTTGCAGGGGAACCTTAGAATTCCCTCTATATATGTAACGGTCACCTTTGACCCTGAACCCTCGTAGCCAGTTGGGTAAGGCACCGATCTCCTAAATCGAAGTTTGCGGGTTCGAATCCCGCCGAGGGTAGGCTGTTTGCACTGCTTTAAAGATTGAGTTGAATCAATTATAAAACATTGCAAGCCTTTTACAGTTTTATTTGGCAAAATTATTTAATAAAACTCAAAACTTTTATGTATGCGTTGTGAATTTTTAAAGAACTTATTGTATTTATTAGTTTGTCCTAATAAATATAATTACTTCAAACACAATTTTGTGTACTTCAACAAACTACACTCTGAAATACAAACTTTTGTTGGGTCAGTAACCGAAAATAGACAACAAGCAAAACAAATTTAAAGCAACAATTGAGATGCTTTCAGAATTGGTAACAATTACCTATGTTTTGCTGATTTATCTCTTGGTTTAACTAGCTAAACAGTGGATTGCTTGTGCATAGAAATTGGGCCTCTTAAGATCTTTTAATGGGGGTTAATAGTGGGCAGCAATTACGGAGTTTATAATTACAGCCATAGATTAATGTTTATGAAAAGATGGTTAATTATCTAACTGAACGAAGTTTTTGATTAAGTGAAGATTACTAGAGATTCCCACATATAAAAGCTTTTACATGGCAAGACTTAACAGAAATTTTAATTGAATTTAGCTTTGATAAAAACAGTATCATAACTAGTTTTCAATATTTTCGTGATACATTGTCTTTCTGCCCAGTCTGAGCATTCAAAGTCATTGAATGACTATCGTTGCATGAGCTAGAAGACAGGAATTAAAATTTAATCTTAATGGACATCACCGGCTGCATTACAATAATCTCAAAGGACTCATCATTGGAGTGGAGGAACACGACCCGACAACGTTACTACACCACCCATTAACGTGGAAGTGAAAACCAATTACAGAATCGAAAACTTGTCATCTCCGTATATGGGATATCTTAATTGGAGATGGAAACCTAACATAGTAGTAATATAACAATTAAGGATAGAAAAGCAAAATACCAAGGGTCAACATTATTTGAGAGACCCAGATCGGAGTGTTTTAACTGCTTAGCAACAAAAGGATTGCTATAGTTTTACCCTCCAGGAATTGAAAATAGACCTCAACCGAATGTCTGAACCCTGTTTACTCATTAGAATGGAGGTAATTTGATTCCACAACATTGTTATATGCAATAGTGGACCAAAACCAACCATTGAACTGGAAACGTCTCAACTCCATATATGGTGTATCCCCGGTAAAAGTAATAAGCATAATCTAGCAGTTACGTAATAGCTGAAGCAAAACGCCAAGCGCTTAAGGTTTTAGTAAGCTCCAGTCGGTGTTGCACATAGACATTATTATAAATCTTTCCCTGCAGGACTGAAAAGTTGGCTCGATTCTAAACATTTGGCGAGGATTCCATACTGTCTAGTTACGCCACTGATACTCACCTTTTTTTTTTTCGCGTCTACTAAAGTAACAAATATCCACATCCATACTTTCCATGCAAGCGGACATACAAATAGCCTTTCCCTTATCACCAAATTCGATTTCGCTGGAAAACGTTCAAAGCAAAACGGAATATATTTCACGTCACCAGAATCTGTAAACCCGAAATTCTGCGACAAAGTCGCGGATACGAGGCAAATATTCCATTGTTTTTCCGAGCAAGCTCCTCTCCGCTTCACCCTGAAAAACAATGGCCATCGTAAAAAACAAATATTTTCAACCATTTCAAGAAGATCATTTATTTGTGGTGTGGGGAACTGGCTAGTGGTATGAGTCAGCTGGATATTTCTGCGGCTTTGAAGAAATTGTTCAGCAGCAAAGAGGAGTTTTTGGATTGAATCCAAGAATGTCAAATTAGATTTTATGATTTGAAAAAAGATTTAATTAACTTCATTAAATCCATTATTTGGATTTAGATATTAATATATTGTATCCCTAGATCCTTTCTATAAAAAAATAATTTTTAAAAATTTTTTATTATTAAGTGATAATGAATGAAACATTAAGTTCATTGAATTTAAATTTATTGACTGAAGAAAATTTTTTTAAAAAAAGTCTTAGTTTCACTTTAGCCACTAAATACATGGACTATTTGAATTCCGATCTTAATCATTCTATCTCTGGCTCTTTTTATGCTCAAAATAATTTTGGTTTTAATTTTTCGTATGCGAAATGTACAAACAGAAAGTCTTGTAATTGTCAAAAAATTCGGAAATGAGATTTTGACGAGTCTCTACGCTTCAGACCACCCTGAGTTCGAAACATACATTTTTTAGAATTACATCTAGTATTCCAAATAACCCGACAAAGCTTTGAGCTACACAGATGAGAATTAATATTTGATATTAAGATTCAATGTGTAGATATCTTTCAAATTTTAAACGATATAGATTCAAAAGTCTGTCTGTCTGTCCGAATATAAGATAGTACAACTGTAAAACTAGCTAGATGGATAAAATTTAGTACCCAGATTTAACATTTAAAACGTGTGTAAGGGTTGAATTTGGAAATCCATCTCGGGGTTGACCGTCTGTTTATTTGGGCTTTTACAAGAATCTAAACGCGATGACTTAAATATATGAAATTTCGTACCTGATTTTGCGGCTACAGTTGCAATTTTGAATTGGATTTTAGTTTTAAACGAGCTGTAAAAAAGGTGATTTTTCTGATATTTGTTATCAACCGCATCCCAGTAATTAATCACCAATAATAATCACCGAATATATCATTCTAATAAGTTCTTTCGCAATTTTTTATTGCCAGTCGCATGAAATTAATAATGCACAAAAACATATATTAGGAAAGATGCGAGAAAGTTTTCATGAGACTACTTCCTTTGCTTTAACAATAATTCGTGAACAGGATGCACTTAAAAATGCATTTAAAGGCTAAGTAGAAATAGAGAACCAAAAATCTACAGAATGGTAGTTGGTTCTTTATTGTATAAATGTATTCAATTGAGATAAAATATTTAATTTACTTTTAGATCAATGCTCGCTGAAATGGTCTGAATACTATATATAGCCCTTTAACACATTTTATAATTACTTATTTTAAAAAAAATTTCATATAGTTTTTCCTACGTACATTCTGTGTATTCATGCTTACTCATCAGAAGTAGATATGAAAACGATATAAGGCTGTTAAAAAACGATTCGTTTGTTAGAAATAATTCGTTCATTCAGAATAATATGGCAAAAGTAATTAATATTGAAATGAACGAAAAAATAACGCATTCAGTTTGAATGATATCTTTTCAAAGTAAATAAGGACCATCTCAACATAAAGGGCGTAAATATTTATGGAATTCTAGTGAACCGACAGTTAAAACGAAATATTGAACCGTTCACTGACCAAAACAAGTTATCTGAGTATCTTTCAGGATAATATCTTCTTGTAGGAATAATGAAATATTATACTTATTGAAAAAAATCTTGGCGACTTTTCCATTTCCATCGTCAATTGATATTCTTGGCGACTTTTCTAGTTCCATCGGTTTGCGTTATTAGCAAATTCAAGGAAAGATTGACGAGCATTATAATACTCAAATAACCAGTAAGGTTTCATATTTGTATGAATCAAATACGAGTCATGAAATATAGATGTACATATTAATTCTTTAAGTAACTGCTCTTAAATATTGAATAGATTTTAAGAATATCTTGTTTACTAAGTGATTTAATTAATAATAAGAAAATTTACCTTATCTTCATGTTCAAAATTTCTTCCGGAAAAATTTAATTTAAATTTGATGTGTCAAATGCAAAATAAAAAAAAAGCATGACTTATAAGATTAAGGTAAAAAAAAACAACAACCCATCTTTTATGAAAGAAAGACCGTTTACTTACATGAAATGAAGCAAAGTAAAGTGGATTATTTATTATTTTCTTACAATTTATGATATCTAGATAAAACGGATGAAAAAATGTTAATTCCAAGTAATATCTTGAATTCATTTCACCAAAGAATCCAAATTTCAAAATATTCAATAATTAGTGAAAATTACGTTTTTACCTACTTTTTTCTGAAATTCAATCAAAGACTTTAATTTTTATTATAAGAAATTATACTAGTACGTACTAGGGATATATAAAAGTTAAATGTACCAATTGTCGTTTAAAGTGCACTTTATAATACCAAAATAAAAAAAAAGAAGGAAACTGCATAGTATCAGAAGAAAATTAAAATATAATCGAATTCACTAATGAAAAAGATAATCAATAAAATGATTTAAAAGACAGAATATTAAAATTACTTCAATAAAAGAAACCGGCGTTGCAGAGATACTGACATATCTATGAATAAAAAAGTACCAATTTTTATTTTCAATTCAAAAACAACAATATATAAAAAAAGACAGAAATCGCAAACTATCAAGAAAATGTTAAAAATATGATCCACCCCACTAAAGAATTCGAATCTTAAAGCACCCCAAAATTAGAAAGCGAAACATCCAGAAAACCCATTTCACTCCACTTTCGCCCAGAGATCCATCGAAATGGGCAAAGACGAACTCCCTAAACTTTACGAGGAATATACAACGCCCTATCCATATAAAATAAAATTTGCCGCCCGTATAAAAACGCCGCAAAAGCGTTTGCGCCGTTTTGAACCGTCACTCACATTTTTATTCGCACTTTCGCGGCTATAAAATAAAAATATATTCTCGGACGGTTTTACACCCCCTCCTCCCTCTGATAAATGTTCTCGATTTCCGTCCCCCGCACCCCCCGGGACAAGTAAATATAGCTTATTTATCCCCACATTCCGCACTCGGGGATTGGCTAGACAAGCACTGGTAGGGCTGCCTGTCGCACTGCATTCCGCGTATAAATATAGAGAGCGAGATAGCGATATAGAGACGTATATATATTTATTTTTATATTGAGAGATATAGGCGAAATGTCACGGCTCGCCTGTAGGAGGAGAGCGAAAGTCGATTTTTAGAGCATTGTGGAAATTTCAATTTTCAATGAAGTCGGGCGCCGTTTTTCGCTTTCGTCGCTCGGCTTTTTATGAGTTTTATTTATTTCCCCCAGAGAAGATTTTGGACCACTTGCCAGCGATTAAATTGGGCCTCCCTCTCCCTAAAGGGGCGGTCTCCTTCGTTAGTTCCGCCGCCAATGGGATTCAAACTCTTCTAAACATTCGAATCGAGCGGATTGGAAACTTGGCACATTCGAAGCTCACGGGACCATTATATAAATACGATTTATTCAAAAATTTAAATTGGTGAAAAAATCCCTCTAAAAATAAGAAAAGTATACTCCCAATATATCTGGAAAACAATCGAAGGTTTATCTGTAATATTTGAAAGTTTTAATAAATAATAAATAACACGTAACTTTAATTTATAATTGTCATTTAATAATAATAATTTTAAATTTAATAATGTTAAAAAGATTTAATGTGAACAAGTAAAAAAACAGTGCATAGAATTTTAAATAAAATAACTATGTAAATATACTTTGCATCAGAAAATATAATTTACATTTAAATGAATCATATTCAATGAATGTATGTAAAGATTTTAAAACTGAAGAATTTTTTACTATTCTTTTGTTTTAATACATAATACAGTTAAATTCTCGTGTGAATTAAGGGTTTTTAAAAAGTTATGAACTCACCAACTCTTAAGAACATAGTTGTATTTAATAACAGGAGAAAAACAAAACAAACAGTAATAGCAAAAATAAATAAATAAATAAAAAAAACACCTGGAAATAGTAGTTTTGACTCAGAATTAATCCTTATAAATTCGAATAACATATGGTATTTTAATATTATGTTCATAAAGGATGCTAGGTGCTATAGAAAAAACAATTTAAATTAGTGAATATTCAAATAAGAACAATTTAATAATCGAGAGCCATTACACTTATCTAATAGCCGTCTGTGTCAACCAGCTGGCCCGTCAGGAGAATTGATTATGCTCGCTTTTATTTATGTCTCTTACATATAACTTTATATCTGTGATTATCTCAAGAGAATATTTTTAGGCATAATATAATGACGGTCATCAAATCCGTGTTATTTTAATAACTTTACACTTATTCTGTTTATTGCATATGTGAACCATCTTGCTAGAATCAATCACCAAAAAACCATAATGTTAATAAAAACATGAATGTTCTCGTAACTTATCTTTTTTTGGCGGTATTGTAACTGCATTTTCTCATTACTTATGTGAACTATGCAGATGTTTAATAGAAACTTTCTTTCTTAACTTTCAACAATGGAAGAATTTCCCGCGATTAAATATTTGACGAAAGAATGAAAACGGTTTGAATTCCAGTTCATCAATAAAATCTATTGTTAAAAATTTTGCAAAAATATTTTTTAAAAAATTACCAAATTATTGGAAGAAACTTGCACGGTAATTAAATTGTTGTTATTATTAAGAACTTTTATCAAATTTTAAAATGAAGTAAAAGTAAACTTTTTGCAAGAATATTTATAATCGCGATAAAAACTCAAAAATTTCGCTCAATTCTTAAATAATTACAATTTTTAATTAACACACCCACATTTACTGTTTTATTACTAGTAGAGATTGAGAACCATTTATTACTACAGATTTACCTTAAGCTTTTGGCATTTAGTTGAATCAATCATAGTTTATAGCTGAACTTACTAAGATCTATCACCCTTTCTGTGAGGGCCGCGGTGGCCTGGTGGTAAGGTCTCGGCTTCGGAACCGGAGGGTTTCAGGTTCATGACCCGATTCCACCGAAGAACCGTCGTGCAAAGGGGTCAGTTGCACGTTAAATCCGTCATGACCAAACGTCCTCCCGCTGGTGTGGTGTGGAGAGGGGGGTGCCAGCTCAGGTGTCGTCCTCGTCATCTGACCGTGGTTCAAAATTACGAGGTCCGTCCCCAAATAGCCCTAGTGTTGCTTCAAAGGGGACGTTAATATAACCAAACCAAACCAAGCCCTTTCTAAGAATTCCGGAGCAGAAAAACAAAGCAATAAAGTCTAGCAATAATTAATAAGAAATTAAATATGCTGCACCTGCAGAAATTAAATATGCTTATTTCAGATGTCTTGCAACTGTCATTGGAATTTTAACCTGCTATATCATCTTTAAAGGCATTTCCTATTTAAAGTTTTTTATATGTGTCTGAAAGCTTAAACCATTCTGAACATTTTAAGGCATTACATCTTTGGAACTTTAATTAATTTAGAATGCTGAAACACCTTATTAATGCACTTAGAAGCTGGTTTAAAGAATTAAAAAAATTTTAAACATTAAAAAATTAAATGTTTTATTCAAATAGTTTCTCTCACATCTGCTTTACCGAGAAAGTGAGCAAAATTTTAAAAGTAATTTTCATCATATCATTACGAAATATTTAAGGCAATATGTATACACACTTAATGAAGATCATATAAAAGCTAAACATTTTGTGGAATTATTATTTTTTTATGAGTGTTTAATATCTGATTTATAATTTTTGTGAAAGTTATTTCATACTTTAAAAATCCCCCAAAAGACAAAAATTTCTCAATATTTTCATATTGGCTAATTTTAAGGCCTTGTTATTTGGGAATGAATATACGTATTAGTTGTCTGCAGGTTTTTGTTATCATGTGAGAACATGATGTTGCTTTGGTTGAGGGTTTTGAAGCTCGAAATCGCTTAGGAAATGAATGAAGCATAAATGGCAGTTTTCATCATCATCTTTTAATCGCATATAATTTTTTACCTGCTTTTATATTTGAATTATTTTATTAGCTTTTTAAATTTGCATTATTATTATGTATGCTTCTTTGACAGCAGATGCGTTTATAAAAGGTTGACGTAGAACTACGACATTATAGCTGTTATTTTATCTCAAAATCGGTCGAGTTCCTAAATTTTGAAACTTTGTTTGCCAGCTAGAAAAATTAAAAATTAAAGTTAAAAAAATTATATATATATATATATATATATACACTTATAATAAAGCTCAATGTGTGTGTGTGTGTGTGTGTGTGTGTTGGCGCTCTACAGGCCAGATCATTCAACCTAGAGCTACCAAAATTGGCACGTGTATACCTTGGAGGCCGGGAATGTGCACCTGGGTGTTATTTTTTCGAATTTTTGATTAGAATTTTATTTATTTAAAAATTAAGCGAAATTTTGGCGTGTTTCTGCTATAACTTCCAAAAATATTACCTCACAAAAAAGATTTTTACATGAAGTTACAGATCAAAAATTTATCTTTTAAATGATACCAATGTTTTAACCTTAAAATTAAATTTTTATTTTTAATGAATTTTTAAATAAATATTTTAACTATATTTTTCAACAATTTTTTTCATACAAAATAAAAATAAAATTTAAGCTGCACGAGCACGTTTCACATTCATGGGGGAAAATTAGCTTCTTTCAAAGTGTTGCCATCACATTGATTAAAGCTCCAATTAAAAATAAATTAAATCTTTTTGGAAATGAAATCATCAAAAATGTAATTTCCGGCACGTGTCTGTAGGAAATGAAACAAATATGAAATATTATTTTTTCTAAAAAATAAATTCAAGAAAAATTATTTTATGATCTTTTACACTCTCTATATTATTAATCCAATAAATCAGTTTTATTTTAAGGCAAGTTTTGTTTAATATGAACAGAATATCCATTCAAATCAGAATCACACAGCTAATTTGTAAACCTTTAGTAAGACACAGATCTGCTAAAATGGTCTAAATGGAAAATGATTATATTTTATGTAACTCGATTCAATAAATGCTCTAATAAATAACGAATTTTTGATTTTACATAAAGCTTTTGCTGTGGAAATCACGATTAACAAAATGTTCTTGAAACACTTATATTTTAAATAAAAAGAGTTAATTTCCAATCAACTAAATCAGTCACTTAAACTGTCTGATTAATAAAAATTTGAATATCACAATTCAATAAAAAAAGGATAATTTTAGATTTTCCATCGATCGTTTCAAAGAAAATACGTCAATCAGTGCGCAGGTTTCTCAAGATTAATTGGCCTAAGATTATGAAAATGTTGAGTTTTTCTAAATTTTTAACCTTCAAAACTTCATAAATAAGTCTTAATTGATCGTGGAAAATAGAACCATTCATTCATTTATTTAAAATTTGGTGTGTCCAAAATATTTCTCAGAATATGATACCTTACTGCATTAAATTTAGACTTATAATTTTTGAAATATATTTATAGGTCGGAACAAAATATTATTATTGATTTCATTTCAATCCTCTTGAAAGCAAAACTAAAAACTGAATTTTATGCTGAATCTGAGAAATTTTTGTTGAATTATTCTTTGAGATATTACATAAATTATGAAAAGTATTTTGTAGTTAACATAAGACTTAAATACCGAGCGATTCTGTTTGCAATACTTACATTCAATAGTAATAATAATTATTAAATAACAATAATGATGATAAATAAAATAAAACGCTTGGTTTTATTAAAAAATATCGTAATATTAATTGCAATTTCATCATTTACATTTTAAATTAAAGTTGAAGTTTTACCGGAAATGACAACAAATTAGCAAAATATATATAGTAAATTGAACGAAACGATCAAAACAACAGTATAAGTTTGGTATGACTATCAAAATTTGAAGATTAAAAATGTTTTGTTCGAGAATCTATTAAGAGACCAGTTACTTAAAATATTTAATTGAAAATTGTAGCGAGTGGTAATACTGTCGAACCGGCTGGTCGCCAAAGGCGGCTAGTAAATATATATATATATAAGAGAGAGAGAGAGAGATGAATTAATTTAAACAAATAGTGACTTAAAAATAATAATGTTCTTACATGATAACTTGAAATTTGTAAACATAAATTTAATTAATTTTTTTTTTACTTGAGCTTGAAAAACTCGTGCAGCGCATTAGTCCAGTTGAATTGTCACAAAAAAAAATCATAATAACAATTTTACAGTTTTCAATTGTTGAGGTAATTATTTAAAAACAGGAATCATTTTGCAAATGGATATGTCACCAAATAAAGAGGTAAGAAGAGTGGAAGTTTCAAGACTGGATATTTTTCTCTAAGTAAAAATATACTAACCTGAGAAGAAAATTTTAAACTAAAAAGTTGTAGAGATTAAAATGACATGTAAAAAGAATTATAATACGGAATAATAGCTTTATGAGATCAGAAGTAAATTAAAAAAATGAAAATTTGGAAAAACATTTTCTATTATTATTATTATTATTTGCATTTGAGTGAAATTTTCTGAATTCTACTTAGGTACATGCTATATAGAATGGAATAACTAATGAAATTTTCAGGTCAATATTTGCATTGTTTTTTTTAATTCAAATTTTAAAAATTTTTGAAAAAAATAAAGTTGCAAAGAAAGTTTAAAAATCGTTTCTAGCAGTCAGCATTTGTGGATTGCATTTTCTTTTAATTCTGAAAATGTTATTCTTCGATTTCATATGATATATATCGCAGAATTACATGGTTGTTTGAACAAAACAAAACAAAAAAAATGCTCGTGGAAATTAAATTTGAAAAATAGAAAAATGTCCAATTTTAAGCAATTGTTTATCGAAACACACACACACACACACACACACACACACACACATACACACACACACACACACACACACACACACACACATACACACACACACACACACACACACACACACACAGAATTACATGGTTGGTTGAACAAAAAAAAAAAAAAATCCTTGTGGAAATTAAATTTGAAAAATAGAAAAATGTCCAATTTTAAGCAATTGTTTATCGAAAAACACTCATACACACACACACACACAAAAAAAAAAAATGGTGTTTTCGATCATAATGATAATCAGGTTAAAAGAAATTCAGGTTTAAGAATTGTAACAAAATGCGAGCTTCAAATTTAACTTTCACTTTTTTTTTCTCGAAAATGTATTATTATAATACCATTTGAAACCATAAAATTAGATAACATTTGTTTTTCAATCATCGAATTCTGACCGATATAAAAGTACTTATAAGTATTTTTGACGATCCTGTAAAATATCCATTTGCAATGCTTATAATAACTGCATTAATTTTTTAATTTCTGTTTAGAAAGCAAAAGTTTTCTTATGTAACAGCTATAAAAACGTATTTGTTATTTTTTTTATATAATCTGACTTTCACTACTGCTTATGAAGTCGAGTTTTCTTTTTGCATTTTTATATCATATATTTCAGTCTGCTGTAATCAAATTTGTTTCTTAGCAAACTTGTAAAACCTGTCACTGGGACAGCAGTAAAATGGCTAACACTGCAGTGTAAATTCAATGCGCCTATAACAATATAAAATTCTGTATAAGGTGAACCTTATTCACTTATTGAACTTGCGTACTATTTTGTTTATTTAATTTAAGTGGATTAAGTATAACAAAACAAATATTTAAAATTTTTAATAAATATATTACATGAAAACGAAATAAATCTTTTTTTTCTACTTTGCGATTTTTACATATGTAACCTTTTTCAAATGCAACCTTCGGTAATTCACAGGGAATGGAATAATGATGAAAGGAATATTTTTATAACCGTTTGAGAGACAGCTACCAAATTTGATATACATATATATACTTTAAAGGATGGAAATATTTAACATCTGTGATTTTTTTTCGAAATTTTAGTTAAAATTTCAGTTAAATAAAAATTATGCTGATTTATGGCGTTTTCTGCGATAAATTCCGAAAATATTATTGTACAAAAATAAATGTTATACCGTTTCAAAATTTAAGAATTTTGTCCTTTTAATGATGTTCATTAAATAGTCGAGAAATTTTTGAATTTTAACAGTTTTTAAAATTTTATCGTCTAATTTTTTGTGTGTCTAACAGTAGATTATATCGTTGCCCCGAAATTTCAAATCGTTTTCATTGTTTAATTAAATATTTAATCGCGTGAATGAATCTTCCAATACTGAAAGCTAAAGAAAATGAGTTTTGTTAAAAATCTGTGTAGTTTGCAAGACGAATACAAAGTGAAGTTACAGTACCACAAAAGTTACAAGATATATGGACCGGACAATCTATATTTTTAATAGCATTATAATGTTGTGGGACTTACCTTCGTTAAAAAGATTCATTTTATAAGATAAACAGAAGAACACATGCAACACAATTAAAATAACACTGTTTTATCTATATGGTTCATTAAATAATGAACACTAAGTCATATTTAAACGATTTATTTGAAATGGAACATAAGAAATATTTCTGATGAACCAGCTAGTCACCAGAGGCGACTATTTTTAAATATTTCATTTGAATGTAATATTTTATTTTGCTGCAACAATCATTAAAAAGAATGGAATATTCTACTCATATCCTTGATATAATCAATTTCTCTTAGTTTTTATGTATCAAGAAGACTAGAAGAATAGTGGCATCGTTGGTGTAAAGTGTCAATTATGGAGAGCCCTTTTAAAATGCTTTTAAAATGGGTTTAAAATTAATAAATTTTAAAAATGGAGTTTAAAAGCGTATTACTAAAGTTAGTCGTATTTCATTTTTATTCCTAGCACTTATTAGAAATAAGGATTCAATTCAAACTAATATTGGATATTATTCTGCCTTGGTATTTGTGCTTTCTCCACTGGCTAGGAGAAAGGTAGTTAAATCATCATCTAAAGTGTTCATTCAATTCATTTACGTTTCATAAGGTGTACAAAATTTTCCTTTTCTGTATCTTTTTTTTTTTCTACTGAAAAATAACAAATTGAATTCTTAAACGAGTTTCAGCACTCATACTCCATTTCTTCTTCCACTATTTATCCATTCATTTCCTCGGTCGACGCTGTGGTAATAGAAATGTTTCTGGTAATCACGACTCCGTTTTTTTAAAATTTTATTTTCATCCGAACTATTTGGAGTAAAACGAAATGATAGCAAGCATGGGACGTAAAAAGTGTAAGCATGAACATAAACTTGAGTAATTCAATACATTCTAAACATAAAAAATATGTTGAAACCAAAGAAAAATGTTGCAAACGAAAGAAAAATGTTAAAGACAAGAAATTAAAAACAGGATGGCAAAGATTTATTTTTTGTCATAAATTTCTTTACGTCCAAATTCGAATTAGATAGCCAGAGCATTAAATTTAGAAGCGATTAAAGTTTGGTTCTTTTTTCTTTTTTTCCAGCCTTCATTGTACAATCAGCTCTTGCCATTTAATAAACGAAGTTTCAGAATTATACACATTACTTATAATGTAGCTTACATAAATTAGTTTCACAAATTGAAATTTCATTTAATCTAGAAATAAGTATGTGTAGTAATTATCCTGGCATATTTATTACGGAGTGCAAAGAATAGCTTGTATCATATGAATATTACACTTAGATTAGATTATAAC
>JAPMOR010027446.1:44434-73498 GCA_026543865.1 Argiope aurantia
TAACGCAGTTGAGAAACATGAATTGATGAAGCATAGTTCAGAAACATGAATTGGAGTAGCATAGATGAGAAAATGAGCAATGAAAATAAATTGCGGAATATGATAGAAAAGTGAAGAGAAGAAGTGATTAGTAAATGCAAAACGTTAATTAAAATAGTAAGAATGAAGAAAAAGAATGAGAATTATAAAATAAAGTAAAAAAGCATATAAATATGAATAAGGAACATGAACAAAATTGCTATAGTTGATGAATTGCTAGGAACATAAATTGGAATAAAATATTTTGAACAAATAAAATTCTACAATTCTATATTTGAAACTTCTAAATTTTGTATTTCAAAATTTTTTCGATAGCAAAATGTGATTGCAGCCTTTCAAATTGGATTTTTTTTTGCTGCATATGGAGTATTTTATAATGCATGTCGTCTTTATCTCTATTCATGATGAAGATGAATATGTGTGCGTCTGTTTGTATTGGTATGCTCTAAAGAGACCACTTCTCTGTGCTCTACAGAGACCAGACCATTTAAACTAGAGCTACCAAACTTGTACATATACTTTGGAAGATAGAAATATATGCATTGTACCGATTTAAAAAAATTTCCTTAAAACTTTAATTAATTAAAAAAAATAACTCAAATTCTAAGATTTTTCCATGGTAACATTTGAAAACACTATGATATAAAACTAGTTTCTACACCTTTTTAAATTTTGCAAAGCTATCTTTTTAATGATATCGAACACTTTTAATGTCTTCAACAATTTACAATGAATCGTATAAAATTTTTGGATTTTTGATAATTTTTAATGCCCAATTTCCGACAAGCGACATATTGATCTGATTGATTGATGGGTAGAAATTTATACATGTTCATTGCGTAATCAAATATTTAATCGTCAGATTTTCTTCCTTTGTTGAAAGCCAAGGAAGATGAACTCTGTTTCAAGACGAATAAAAAATGAATTTGGATTACGATGAAAATTAAATGAAAGTTGATCAGGATAATTTCGTTTTTAATAGTACTATAAAGTCATGCTACCGTTCACCGTTAGGGAAGTTTATGTATACAATTAGGGACATGATTTTAATGACTCAGAATTTGACGAAATCATGAATATGAAATTATGTCTAATCGATTTAATTGAAATTAAATATTATTAATCTTCACGCCAAATCAGCTGGTTGCTAAATGGGGCTGGTATAATAAAAATTTCTTTGAGGAACAGTTGGATGTTAAATCGTTTCTATTTATTCAACGAAAAATAGTTGCATTGAGAAAATAATCAAGAGTTTGAAAATACTCACCCCCCCTTCAAAAAATCATTATATGATGTATTTCAAAATTAAATAAACCGCATTTCTTATATATATCTAAAAAATACATACACCGATAGTTGATTTTCTTTCATCCATGCTTTATAAAAAGAATGAAAAAACAAATTAAAAAAAAATTGAAATTTGATCAGTTTTAAAGTATGTTAAAGAATTCTACAGTTTACAATTAATCTAAAATTGTTTTCTTAGTTGAATAAATGTTAGAAAATGATGGAATTGTTCTTCAAACTTTTTAGTTATTTTTATGTTAAACTTTATATAGCAAAAGGAATATCATTAGTAAATCAACTAGAGATTTTCGAAGAATTATCATACTTAAAAACTCCCATCCTTCTAATTTTTTATATTTTGAATTAATATTTCTATGTCTACTTGTCTAGAAAGAAAATTATTTTTCTCAATATGGACATAATTTTCTTTATAATAATCTGAAAAAAAAATTGAAATGCTGTTTTTTTACAAAAACTATACAATCATGAGCGTTGTGATTCACGTTGCATGAAAACTTTACCAATATTTTAAATTATTATTCTTATTTACAATGCATTTAATGAAGGTATTATATACATTTGTTTGCGCAGAAATTTCCATAGCTATAATTAAAAGTTGTTTAAAGAATACATAAATAAGATTTTAAAAAATTTCATGGAAATAAAATACTCTGTGTAAGAGGTACTTTCCGGATTTTAAGATGGAGCACAAGTGACCTTTCTGGGGTAAAAATCCCAATAATATTGCTAGGTAATATAATAAAACCGAAATAATAATAAAAAAAAAGACAATGACAATTAGAACGATAACCGTGGAAAATTTTAAAAGCATTCTCATCGATTATATTCCGAATATTGGTAACATAACACATCTGTAACCTTATTTTTAATTACGTATTACAAACGACATCTTTATAGAAATCTAAGTGAAACTATGGAAAATAAGGTAAGTTTTGAATCTTTATCAGGCTGGAACAACAATGCCTTAGCTAGTACCTATCTCTTCAAATTAAAAGTATTTCTGCGGTAGAGTATTTGAACCTGATAGACTCAAATGTATTTAGAATCCAGATATATGATTGGTCTTGCATGCAATTAGATTTAAAAATTGCGAATCTATACAAAAGAAGAGAAAAAAAAAATGAAAGACGATTTAGTAAAAAACTAAAATGAAGGTTTGCTTTCTTATAACATGGTAATAGGAAGAAGAAAACCGATTTACAGTAAAGATTTAAGAGATAGAAAAACGATTTCAACTATTAGGAAAAACCAAAAAGACCAGACAAATTACTATAATCTCTCTATATAAAAATGAATATTATATATAATCTATATCCATCAATGCATATAAAGATTTGCCCTATCTTGATAAAATTTGGTTTATAAGATCTTCAGGACCAGAAGAAGATCTCTTATGTCAGATTTCCAAAATTCAATAATTAAATAAAAGTTAAGCATGATTTAGTTTTTCTCAACTTTATCGTCCAAAAATATAACATTTTAAATCTATGATGCTTTTGTAATTTTTATCCATTTTTTTTACAATTTTAATATCTTTCAAAAAATTTCTTTAATACACACTATAATGTTTTTATGATTGAATTCAATTACGATATGATTAAATTCAAACTAATCTCGTTGCTTTATGAAATCATTCAAATGTAAGCTTTCCACCATGTTAGTAAGTCAAATCTTCAGAAGAAAAATCTCACAAACGTTTCCCACATACACTCTAATAACACTTATCTCTCCTCAACCTGTATAAAATTATGGACCTTGGACATGCAGATGGTGAGTAACAGATTACGAAAGACTAGAATAATAGAATATGAATGAATTACTGGTGAATAATAGATAGAATTACGAATTGTCTTCGACGAGAATTTAGCATTTTTATTGAATCTATCGTGTAATAATTGGCGATTTATCCCTGGCGTGTAGTTAATAGTACCCGAAAATCGAATTTGTATTTTAGATGTTTTTCTTTACCAGTTAAAACCAAAATTTGATATACAACCACAATTGCAGTCAAAATATCATGTTCAATTTTTCTCTACATTGTGTATAACAGAAAGGAAATCTTCACTTCCACTTTTAAACACCTTTTAATTTGCAAGCGCATTATTTCCATCATTTTAATAATTTTCTTTCATATCAAATAACAAAATGAAATTTTGAATGAACGCATTCAATATTCACATCTTTACCTGCTACGAAAATTAATATTCCGGGCAAACAAACAAGTTGACAAAGATGACTTGTATTTTATACAAAAATAAAGGGAAATTTCCTTGTTTAAAATTGAGGAAAATTGGTTTCTTTATGAAATAATTATTAGAGGACGGTGTTATACTCCTAAGCTTTTTTTAAAGTATATTTTTGATACATAGCTTACAGCTCAAGCAGTCCACAATTAGAATCAGTCTCAAGTGCGTGTTTGAGGCTGTCGCGAGAGGTGTTCCTGAGAAACAAATTGCTCATGAACTTGGCGTTCAACCATCACTCTACCCGAAGTTGACAGTTTGGGGCACCACCTTTACGTTTCAATCCCCATTGTACTGCCCACTGGCTACGTGAGACGGTAGCCCCATTAAAATGCCATGATCTCGACTAATGGACTCAGGGAACAATCATACATCAAAATGCGGGCACGTGACCCGGGAAATCAAACCGCGCGTTGCGTGAGAGCCAATAATTATCACTTTTTGACTTCTCTACGTGAGACACGAGATTTCGGAGAAATGGTAAAAAAGACATTTTTTTTTGCCCTTTTTTTTGTTGCTTAACGTTTTTTCCCATGTAAAAATGGGAGACATTTTTTCTTCTTCTTGATGCAGAAGAGAAACACTCAGAAAAGTAAAAACTGGATCTATAAGAATATTTTTTGGCATTATACTTTTGTTCTGAATATTTATTCGTTTATAAAAGAAAACTTCTATTTATTTTCATTAAAGATTTAAGGAATCTTAAATGAAGTTTAACTTCCTAATTCCCCATCCCCCCCAAAAGCATTTAGATTGTTTTTATTTCCCATTCACAATTGATAAAATTTTTCTACTATATTTATAATTTCAATGCATCGATTTCACTATATTTAACCCATCAATCCATATTGCTTACTACTATTTTTTCATATTATTGTTCAACTGATATTTTTGTAGGAAGAATATATACAAAATAATTAAAATAATAAATTTGGTTAGTAATAATAACTTTCATAACTCATGATAATCGATTTAAATGTCTGCTTATTATGATTATTTATTATTATTATTAACCATGGCTATTTTATTATTATCAATAACCGATTAATCGTTTCGAAGATAAAATATATGTTATTTGCACTAATGTTTTCCACCTATTTTTGGTCTTTTTAAAAAAGAATTTCTATCTATTAAGATGGGTTTATACTCAGCCAGCTACAAACCATCCGGTAAGTCCACGCATTCGCAGAAGCTGTACAGTAACAAAACTTGTCCCATCGAGAAAAGAACTTGCTATTTCCTGCTCTTTCGGCGTATGTGTGATCTTCCTTCTGCGCATGCGTAACTAACTGGAATCTTATAACTAACTGACTGAGTGTAAATCCACTTTTATATAATTTTTTTATGTAAACTTGGCGCTTTATTCGTTTTGTGAATGGCAGATAACGCGTCACTTGATCCATGACATTTGAGGTTCGTTTGAATTATTTGAAATATTTAATGAAAATTATTAATAGATCTTAGTAAATATTTATATTGCACTTGACGGTGAAATAGTGACAAAAAAGCAAAAGTATAGCTTTAATTAATACTAAATTAACAGCAAATGAATTTAAAATAATAATATTTTTAATTCTACTTTTAGTTACATCTTTTGTGGCAACGCTAATGAAAAGGCTTCCAATTTTCTTTATCTTTTTTTGAATAACGGAAATTTTTCGTGTCTTGGCTAGAAATCATCTGCATATCTAACCGCAATTCTGCATTGTTTTTTTAAATAGTAAAAGAGTGTTCAGCGATATCAAATGAAGAAAAAAATGCGAAGAAAAACTGAGCAGGAATCTGGTGATTTGAAAAGAAAAGCTGATTTTGAAGTTGCTAAGTTGACTTCGAAAGTTGAAAGATTGATTCAATGTTTAGATATCTAAGATATATGTAAATAATGTTCCCATTGTGGGGTATGTAGTCCGATCAGAAAACGTATGTTCTCATCATGGAACGATCAACCTCCCAGCATTGAACGAATGGCCATTGGAGTTTAAACCTGTCTTAGGGGAAATGAAGAACATCGCGAACAATATCGGACAACATCGGTATTGGCGAGCGAAAGCTAGCAACAGCAAGCTCCTTAGTTATTAATAGAAAAACAGTACATTATAATAGAGTATACTCAGTTAAGAAAAATTTACGATGAAACATTTTCAGTCTTAAATATTAATCTATAGAACAGAAAAAAATGCTATCCGTTTTTTTTGTAAAAAAAAAAAAAAAAAAAAAAAACCCTTACACTATCATTTAAATAATCAGCACATTCAGTGTAACCATTATTTACATAATAAATAATAAGTATGCGCTTCTCCTTTGTTATTATCAAGAAAGTTTCCACTATAAAATATTTATTCGGAGTATTGGGTTTTTTGTGTCTGGGATGCTTAATGTGTCCTATTAAATCCTCATCTGATTTCCTTGAAAAGTTATTTTCTTTTATTATTTTTCAAGGGTTTGTTTCAGAACACAAATATGACATAATGCTTCATATTTGTTACTCTACTAGGATCCCATATTTATCATCTACACAATACGTATATGTTTGGAAAGATTATAAATATGGAATAAAATGAACGAATCTATGAATTCAAACATGGAATTAATTTTAGATAAAAATAAGCCTTAAAATATGACCTATAAGTTCACATAAATATCACGAACAAATAAATGAAACTAAAGGAATAATAAGACGAATAATGAAGGTAAGAAAATAATAAGGTGGAGATGGCTTACAGAAATTTACATTTCTCAAAAAATATAAAAGTGCTAGCTGTGTTGATTGTTAGAACACACAAAAATAAGGTAATGATGCTGAAAATGAATTGTTTCATCCCATTGTCTTGTTATATTTTAACATTTAACAAAAGATAAACCGACTTATTAATAATTGTTCATCAATTTAATATCTGTAGCCTTTCTTACCATTAAAAGTAGATTAAATATATCTAGTCATGAAATTAAATTCCTTTAATTTGCAGAATTAAGGCGATCATATTAAATTAAAAGGGTTATCAATATTAATATAAAAAATACAGCAGTTTCTGTCTTGACGTGTTTGTTATTTAAAAAATAATTTAAAATAATTCTCTCAATAAGCATAATTATTCACTCTGTAATAATTAATTCTGAGTAATAATTTAATAATAATAATTAATAATTGAATATAAATTAATAATTTAATAATTAATTCTTAAAATAATTCGTTCTGTAAGCATAATTAATTCTGAGCCATAAATGCATTCTGAGTAACTCTGTAAGCATGCGCATTAACAGAGTTTTTACTCTTTTGACTCCATTTACAAACGAAAAGATCTGGCTTTTTCTCGCCACTGTTAATGGTCTAGAATCTGTTCGAATATTTCAGGCTCATAATCCTAGAAGTGGGAATAGAATTGTCACACTTTATTTCCTCGCAAATGGTTTTTCTTAGCCGGAAGAGGCACGAAGGCGGGGAATATTTCTTTGGCAGTCACAAAAGGTGATAATTTGGCGACTTTTTTGCAGTCCTTCGGGAGATGCTCGCTCATCAAGAATAAATTAAGCTTATGAAGTGGGGTGGTGATTCAGTCCTTCAAACGGAAACATGGATTTCTAAGGCGGTATTTGGTTTCAAAGAGTGGAATTAGAAAAAGAAAAGGAAAAAATTTTTATATATTACCCTCTCTTTTGACAGAAGTGGATCCATTCCAGTTCTTAGTTCTCTCAATAAATGCTTTGATTATTTTTTTTTTTCATAGTAGACATTATTCATCATTGTGTTTCCGTCTACGCATTGTATTATGTCCTTTCCTTCATGTTAAAATCTGAAGACGTGATGTATTTGTTTGATTTTATTTGTTTTCTCTTCCGATTTCTAATTGTAAATTTACGTGACCAGAAATGTGTCCTGATTTTCCAGGAATAGAAGCGCTATTATTCTGATAATGGAATGCAAATGGTTATTTTAAACAAATGTCATAATCTGATCGAATAAAAATACTCGCATAGCCAATTGTTTCCAAGTAATAAATGAAATGTAGTTTAGCTTTAGTTCAAATGTCTTATTCCACCAATTTGAAAAGTACAGTTGAAGATGAATTAGCAATATGGAATTAACTATATGGAAGTAGAATTCAGGAAATGCAAGCTTTTAAATAGAAGTTCTTAATTAATTTACTTAATTGATCGAAAAATCAAAATAATGATATCTGAATAAAAAAATTATTATATTGGTTAAAATTCTTTACATTTTCCTTCTAGTTTTTAATTTTTTATCTTTATATATTGAAATATCGATTTAAATAAATTCAGATGGGGATTGATCAAACAAAATGAATAACAATGAAATAAATATTTGTTTTATTTCTCGCATAGAAGTATGCAAAGAGAAATTATTGTAATCGTCAAAATATCCGGGCAAAAGATTTTGAAGAACTTTTACCTTTAAAACCTCCCAAAATAAGAAAAAAAAAAAAAAAAAAAAAAACATTTTTTGAATTATGCCTGCCTGCCTCTGGAAACACGATAACTCATAATGCTGTAACTTAAAAACTTTTTGAGATGGAATGGATGAAACTTGGTTTAGGGCCTTTAATCCAAATTTGTAGATTTCTAACCCATTCAGTAAGAGTCTGTTTTTCCGGCTGTCCAAATATAAGTGAACTTCATAACTACAAACCGAAGATAGCTAGATGTATGAAATTTGGCACAGATATTTAATATCTAAAGAGCAGATACATAACAAATTTGGTACCAAATAAATTGAAAGGTCGACTATTTATCGGCTTGTTCTTTTGCTTTCTGATAATTTATTGGCCTGTTATTTATCAACGAAACAATTCAAAAACATGGATAAATGAAATATGGTTCAGAGTTTTAGCATCTAAAATGTAGATATTTAACAAATTTGGAACCGAAGACATCAAGAAGTTGCCTATTTATTTGTTTCACAAGCATGTAAACGTAATAATTGAAGAATGCAATGATTTCAATATATGGAATTTGATACGCCATCTAGCGACTTTAACTGCAATTCTTTACCATATTTTGGTTTCGATCACCAGGAAAAAGGTGTCCAAAATACAAATTTTGTTTTCTGGTGCTTGTATATAAACCGCATCTTCGCGATTAATTACACTGATTGGCTCTTTCATAACATTTATTCGTCAATTGCATGTGGTTAATAGCCTATGAATACTTTTATTAGAGAGTATTAACATTATTATATTGAAGTGATAATTAACTTTTATCACTCCTGAATCCGTTAGATCGCAATAAATGACTTTGATTTACAGAAGGTCTAACATGCATAAAAAGCAGAACACTGGAGATAAAATGTAAATAACACATTTTTATAAATATCAAGCAGAATTGTAACACAGCTAATAGGAATTCTTAACTAAAAGTCAATAGAAAGTACTAATAAGAGAATTAATTATAGCTACATACAATATAACGTTATTATTCTGTTACTATATAACGCATTTACTCTATTAGAAAGTGTACGAGAAAAAGACTCGCAGAAGTTGATTCGATTTTTTGAAGTTTGAAGTCTACCGAAAAGATCGAAAACCTATATTTATTTACTCAAAAATTTGAATAATAGGGCGCAGACTGGTACAAATGTTTCAGAAACGTAACACAGCACTAATAAGCAAATATAACTATATATAAAGAAGAAATTTATTTATATTACTATCTAATCCAAATAAAGTGAAATGCATATTATTTAAAATTCATTTAGCTGAATTCGAAGAGAATTTTCACAATTTGTTGAAGATGAGATCCATAACTGGAGACACCCGACTAAGACGAATGAATGGCTGCAGTAAATATGGGTGTCCAATTATTCTTATAAAAACAACTGTAGGCTTTGTGTTATAGTAAGTACAGGTATTTATAATACAGATGGAAATCTCAATTTAAAATAAATAAAGTCAATGTTAAAAGCAAGGGGGAAAAAGGAATCACCATTTCTTTCAAACTACAAAGAAACAAATATAACTCTTTATCCGTTAGAGGACTAGTATTTAAATGATATCCAGTAAAGAGCAGAAATTTCATTCTGATAGCAGAACATTATAATATTAAAATACGATATCTTCTCATTTGCTAATAACTAGAGAAAGACTTAGAGGTTTTAAATTTTTCTTAAACTTTACTTGGGAATCAATTTATGATTCTTTGATAATTTTACAAAACTAACATTTAGATTGACAAAAAAAAAAAAAATACATATTACTACTCTTACTTTCCAGGTACAGTAAAATACAAACTTTAAAGGCAGATAATAATTTAAAACTGATTGATATTCAAAGTAAATCAATTAGATTAGTCAATTGATATTCAAATTATTTGAATATCAATTTATTAATTGATATTCAAAGTAAATAATTGATTTATAAAAATTTAAAATATATTTAACAATATTTATAATATTATTCAATACCATCAATGCCATACCGAGAAGATCAAGATTGTATTAAATTTCTAGTTTTTGACAATCTATGTCTAAATAATTTATGCTTTCTGTTTGGGAAGTTTTGAACCTGAAATTTGATCAGTGGTATCGTTCCAGCATTGCAGATATGTATCAAGTTTTGGGAAATTAAATTAATATTAATATAAAGAAATACAAAATGCATACGCGATTTTCTTCGAGGAACTAAACATAACCAGCAGTCTCCCCAAACCTTTCTCACATACTCTCTAATAAAGATATTATACCAGAGAACGCCTTGCATGGCAACTGCATACAGAAGTTATGAAATATTAACCTTTTGTGCGAATTTAGCATTTTTATTGAATACATCAAGTCATCCTTGGTGATGCATTTGGCCCTTAATCCGTGGCATGAGATTGATAGCATCCAAAAATTGAATTTATATTTCAGATTCATTTTTTACAATGGATTGAAACAAAAATTCGTTAAAAAGATACACTTGTAGTAACAAAATCCTACATTATTTAATATATCCAAATTTAATATATTTAACTCATTGCGTTTTTGAGTTATCGTGTTTATGAATCTCTAAAAATACTGACCGACAAATGATCAATCCCGCATTGAATTTGTTGGACACATTTGATGGGTGTCTACACTATAAATGTGTGTACCATTTAGCACTCTTCGTTCTGTAGTTATTATGTTAACTTGTATTCCAACCGCCAAATAGATAGACTTCCTCTGAACGGAGTGTGCTCAAAGTTTGATTAAAATTTGCTAATTAGCTGTGAAGACTGCACACCAAATTTCAACCATCTAGCTCAAAGCGTTTTTGAGTTATCTCACAGAGAAACAGACGGACGGGCATTTTTCAAACTCAGGAAACTCTGAAACGTGAAGATTCTTCAAAATCATGGGTTCGGAATTTTTGACGATTACTATACTTTCTGTATAACGTATACTAGAAATTGAAAAGTGCAATATAGAGCAAGCACATGAGATTTGGGAAATCCAATGATATTGTTCTTCAACTGCAGGAGTTGTAGCAAAAACCCCCAGGAATAATTAAAAACACATATAACGAAATTAAAATCGCAAAATATATTTCAAAATTTTAGAGAAAGAAAATTCCGATGGTTTTTCTCTACAATCTTCTGAATAGAAATAATGTAATTTTGAGCATTATGCATAAATGAGAAACTAGATGCCTCTATCCATTAGTTCATTTAATGCAGTTTGTTTAATACTAAAATCAAATCAAACTGTTTTTGGACAAGTTCCTCAAAAAATAATAAATACGGGAAATGTAATATCCATTAGAACGAACATGATCCCAACACAAAAAAAAAGTCACTAAAAAAATCAGACAGAAAGAGAATAAAAATGATCATTTGAAATATTTAATCATTTTTTTTCCTGCTTTCATTCAGATGTCACTCTAGTCATCATTTGCATGATGTTTCATCGGCGCACGCATTCGCCAATCAGGAAAAGGTTTGTCCTGCTTCCCTTTAAACGAGAGGGAAAAGGTAGTAATCACTTAATCTGTGCGGGGCAAGTCTGGAAACAAATTACCTCACCCTTCTGGCACTTCATTTCCTTCGACTTGGAGCTCAGGTAATTGGCGGAAACGATTCCGTTAGCACTTGCCCAGAAAACCTCAGTAGGCACGCGACTCAAGAGAAAAGGGTTATTCAGAGAGAGAGGGGTTCGATATTGGAGTGACCCGTGTGTCCTGTTCTTCGATTGAATAATTATTCGTTGTAATTTGTCCAAGGCTGCATTTTAATTTTGAGAAAAGAATGCGTGACTTCTTAGTAAAATGGTTTAGTTTATAAAAAAGGGTTTAAAAACGGTACGAGTCTAAATTTATTTTTTTAATCGCAAAGAATGACGTCTCATAAACTCGAAATGCTTGGTACTTTTATTATTTAATTGAACAGAAAAAGGTTTTTAAAATTTTGGGTCCTCATTTCAAGTGGTCCATTCGAAAATAAAATCTTATGAGTTCTTATTAATTAAATTTAGTTCTTATTAATTAAATTTACACACACACACACACACAAACACACAAACACACAAACACACACACACACACACACACACACACACACACACACACACACACACATTTAAATTTCTGGTCCGGTTATGCTTTAGACATTACCGTAGTTACCTACATTTTTTTTGATGCTTTCTTTTAATTTGGTCTAGAGAGAATTTAATAGGGCCTTAATGGCAACATGATTTGAATGCAAATGAATAATGCACGAATAAATTTAAAGTAACTAAACTAAAAGTAATTTATTGGCAAACTAATGAATTAATCAGCACTAAATGAATAAGTTGAAGTACTATTTCTATGTCGCTTTTTCTAATTTTTATTTCTTTACTAACAAATAAGTTGAAGTTCAAGTTCAGTTGAGTTGAAGTTCAGTTGAAAAAAGATTGTAATGTGAACATAAAAATTTAAGAAACAGAAGAATCTTCCTGGTTTTGTGCATTCAAATCAGATGTTGGATAACATTAGTCTTGGTAAACAGTTTCTCCAGTTTCCCATCCCTTGTTTTGTTTTTGACATCTATCATATATTAATATTAATTTGTTAACTATAAGTTCGTACACTTTCTTATTATGCTGCATATATGGTATCTTCTGTTGTAATTCTTCTACGTTTTATAATAAAATAAAATTGGTTGTATGCTACTCAATACATGTCTTTCATACTTTTGAAATACATATAATATAATCCTCGAGTTTAGTAATATGACAGACTAACTGTATGTTAATCTGCAATGTCTAAGTATGTTAAGTAATCTCTACAAATCCTATGATCTGCATAATCTTTCATTATTGAACTAGTAAAAAAATTACCCATTATTATGCATCCCAAATGTTTACTATTTTATTTAAAAATGCCAAGCTTTTTTTTGTGAAAGTTATATGATTAATTAATTTATGTTTGAATTACTAGGAATTCAGATTTAACTCTTTTGTCCTTGAGTATAAGCATTGTACTTCATTTTATAAAAAGATTTAAGTCATTTTTTTATGATTGAATTACGTTTTACTTTAATTATAATTTAACTACACACTAAATGATTATATATATATGAGATTCATTCATATGTCAAAAGTCATAATAGATGAAGAAAAACGATAGAATGATGCTGGAGGTCAACGTTTATATGCAAAGAATATCCTCAACAATATAATTATAATATCACTAACATTCTATTTTAATAATATAAACATTCATGCACTCGTTTTTTCTGTATTAGAAATAATAAAAAACTGGTATAAAATTTAAACTAAAGGGGAAAAAATTTCAATTACTTGATTGCAACTGTAATTAATTTCTTGCATTAGATTGTTTCGGGTTCTGGATAAAATCCTTAACCGGATTAATAAAATTATAAAAATCGAATTTGTCGATTTTATATCATTTGAAAATATCAGGAAAAGAACATAAAAAGAAAACATCAAACTTTCTTCTAATATGTAAGTGAGTTAAGAGAAATTCAAAGATTAAAAATTATATCAAAATGAGGATGAAGTCGCTCAATTTATTTCTGAAAAATCCAGCAACATAACTGAATTATATTCAGGAATCTTAAACAAAATTGCATGGAATATGTTTCACCGACAGCAATGAATTTATTTTCCAGAAACCAATATATATGTTGAACGACGGTTTGTCTTACTTTTTAACGTAAATAGAAGATGTTTTTAGATTAATTTAAGAGTCAGTATCTGACATTTCTAATAATAGAAAAGGGAAATGTATGTATTGACATTTACAGGACAGACAATTTGGACAAATATATTTTTGGATAATGGGAAAGTGCAATTCGGAACGATTATTTAACTTTTTAATTCATTAAAAATAAAGAGAGGTTTTGATATTTTTCGAAATAACTTCTTTTAATATTATATCACAGAACTGAATTTTTGCGCCATTTTAAAATTAATTTTTTTCTAATGAATGCTGTAAATTTAATAGCAGCCCAGTTTTTTCCTGTATTTTGGCAATTTTTTACAAATATTTTTTTATAAATTTCAACAATATATTTTATTGTTTTCGATGAAATTCAGATCATTTTCATTGCCTCATCAGATAGTTAATCGAATGATTTTTTTCTACTATTGAATGCTAAAGAATTAGGATTTTGTTTAATATCTATCCAACATATATGAGGAATAGGAAAGTGAATTTACAATACTATGGAAGTAAGTAGGTGATAATTTAGTCAGCTACATTTTTAAAAGTACTAAGAATCCTTGTGTTTGACTTCGTTAGAAATGTTTATATCCATAATGAATAAATTAAGCGTCATATAATCTCATATCTCATAATTTGATAAAAAGTCTTTTGAGGTGATCTTTAAAATCAAATTGGCATCAAACATTTAATCAAAAATAAACACAAACAATATTTTCGGTGAAAATATTGCTTGTGTGCAGATGGTCTCCAAAAACGGCTAGTACAGAATAAATTTTACATAGTTACATGTTATCTTGAAAAGATTAATTTCAATTCAAGTATTCTTCAATAATTTCAAATCATTCGATGGAAATGAAACACAGAAAGCAAATATACCCCCAAAATTGCTACCTATTAATAAAAATAATCAGATATTCAAGAATAAAATCATATATAATTTGCACACCATGAAGTAGTTCTTATGAAATAAGGATTAAGTTAAAGAAGACATATTAATTAAACAATAATAATTAAATTTTATTCTTACAGATCCCATTATTTAACACTTTTTAGAAATTTTAATTTTTTTGCTTATGATGGACTTGTTTCTATATACAATAAAAGCAAGTCCATCATAAGTATAATTGATTGGAATAATTCCGTTGTTCTTAATTACATATAATTTGTCCTATTAGCAAATTTTTTAATATATGCCTTTTGTAAAATCCCTCTTAACAGTCTTCAAAAGAAAAAAAAAGAACTTTTAAACATAAATTATGTTCTTAACACCTTTTCAAAGTTATCTTCTTAATTTTTGATTGAGCCTTTTAATCAACAGGATTTTTCCGTAATTATTGAAATTACTCATTCAAAAATCCAAATTCAGTTACTCATTTGCTTAATCCAACTTTGTCTTGAATAATTCATCAAAAAACACAGGCAGAAAACCAAGGCATAATTAATGCGAAATAAACGAGACTTTTTTGTTGAAAATTCAAAATTATTCACTTCTAGTCTCTTTACAGAATTCAAAATGACCTTTTTATGTAACTAAAAAAAACAAAAACAAAAGAAAACGTGAATTTTTCTACACCATCCAACTTTATACATATTTACGAAAACACATTAAATGACTGGGAATCAA
Organism: Argiope aurantia; assembly: GCA_026543865.1. Classification (NCBI taxonomy): domain Eukaryota; kingdom Metazoa; phylum Arthropoda; class Arachnida; order Araneae; family Araneidae; genus Argiope; species Argiope aurantia. The sequence goes on from JAPMOR010027446.1 coordinate 59,785, forward strand.
ATCCTTTTGTTTCTAGCCCTTTTTTTTAATATCCCGACTGTGTCCCAAAGTTCCAAATCAAAATTCCTCTACTTTAAAACTGATGAAGCCTTTCGCTTCGTCCCAACTTTCAGAAGGGAGAAAAAAAATCCACGACGATAATAAAACCGTTGCCAAAACCAGTGAAATAAACTTCTTCTGGAATATAAATAAGTATTCCAGAGAGTGCCAACCACACAGTGAAAATTTACTTAAGCATCCCCAGAGCCGCCTTCTACCGTCCATAAATTTTAATGACTCAACCGACGTCTCATGTACTTCATTCCGAACTCTCCCTTTGGAAAATCAGTCAACGGGACTTGACACTCCTAAATGGTTTATATATTTATTTATTCAAATGCGGGATTACTTCTTTAGGGAAGAAGTTTTTCTCTTCGAATTTGGTCCCTCCTCGAGTCTGTGGTAGGAATATTTAAATGCATTAGGACCGTTTGAAAATGTATATTGTGCCTCGGTGGCAGCCAGCACTCAAGAGGTAGGAACCTTAGTTAAACTCCTGTTTGCATATGTGGAAAATTTCCCGAAGTTATTCTTCAGAGAAAGGGGCTGAGCGTGTATAAAGAAGGTGGCTCTAAAGCCGGCGAGAATGGGATTTTCTCTTTTGGGGAAGAGTAATGAAGCGATAGTCTGTAGCAGTTGATGTGATGTTTTAAGGGGCAGAATGGTGCAGCATTACGGGCTGAAGTTTTGGGTTGAATGGTTTGCAGAAAGATGGTGATGCGAATGTGGAAGTGAAGGAGTCAATAAGTTTTTATTAACCTGTACTCGGCGTTTGAAGGTTTCCTAATTTAAGGATTTCGTTTTTTTTTAAGGGTTTATGAATACAGTTGTTTATTTTATATGTTTGAAAGGCATGAATTCAAAAACTTAGATAAAGAATAGACATTTAATGGAATCTATTTCAATATAGATATATTCTGTTCTATTATTTCTGATAAATTCATACGAATTTGTGAATTCATTGTCCAAAAATGGTTCTATTCGATGTAATGTTGATTGCTTATTTTCTATTTTTCTGTTACAAAATCCATACACCTTCCTCCACATTTAGTACTGTATCATTATTTGTAAAATATTGAATCAAAAATTTGATTTGAAAGATGTCTGCGAAATTATAATAATCTTTGCTGCGATTGTTGTATAATGCATATAGAATCACGGATTTTCTTCTACTTCCTCTACTTCCTAATTTTTCTTTTTCAGCTTTTGTATTTATGTAAAGAAAGAAACCACAAACGCATGAAGCTATATCTTACAGAATATCTCAGATCTGTACAGAATTAATTTAAGCTTCAAATTAAATAACGAAATCTGTAAATTTTTTTCAATGAAATATCAGATTAGATTATGATAAATTAGTTTGAGAAACTAAATTCAATGAAGAAAAAAGAAGGGGAGGGGGAGGGAAAAGAAAAAAATGCACCTAACTGTAAAACAAAATTTAAAGAGGTTATCATAATTTTTTTTTTTTGAAAACAGAAGTTAACACTAAAACATTACTTGGCATATTACAATGCAAGAAAATGTTTCTCAAGTAACTGCCTTAATTATTAATATTTAAATCACTGAAAGCTTGCAAATAAATTTTCAGGAAAATAAACTATCCTAATAAATACACATAGAATCTGAAACATACAAACTTCTTTCAGAAGTATTCTGAGTTTAGCAATATTTATATTTACGTCTCATTTAGAAGTAGCATTATACCTATTTTGGGACAGATTGCATAATTTTGAACCTCAGTCAGAAGACGATGACAAAGCCTGATTTGGCACCCTTCATCAAACTTCGACACCATACCACTGACAAAGTGCTTGGTTCATTTCGTCGGATTTAGCGTGCACCAATGAATGGTATCGTGTTTCAAACCTAAGACTGACTAGCCATGAAACCTGGATCCTCCAACTCGGCTACATTAAGCTCTTTTAAAAGTATACAAGAAATAAAAAAATCCGAATCTTCTGCTAATTTTATTTTGTATCAAAATACAAAAAGGTTTGTAGGAAAGATTCTTCAAAGAATAAATTAAATTTAATACATCAAAGAAGTTATTTCCTATAATTAAGAAGAATAAACACAACTGATTTTTAAGAAGGTACATAAACAACTATTAATATTTAAGCATACCTTCTATCTAGTATTTTCATTTCATGTAATTCTTTTATTTAGACATTTTTGTTGCAATTTATTGCGAAAATTAAAAACAATTTTAACATATCTAAATGTATTTTTTTACACAAAATCCAGATCATAAAATTATAAAAAATAAATATATAAGAGAAGATATGTATTCCTGCCAAAGGTATCGGAGATAGTAATTTAGAATTACCGACATTTCAATATTGAAGCGAAGAGAAAGAAGCCTGCACGCGCATTCATTTATATGCAAATAAGAAATAGGAATGTACCAAAAAATAGCTAACAATTTTACTTTGCATTTGTTTAATATATTCTTGTTTAATTTTAAGACATTCTGAATAAGCTCATCAAGTGTTTGATGTGCCTCAAATGTCCTGTTTCAACGAAAACATGAATTGAAATTACATACTTTGACTCCCTTATGAATTATTTCTTCAAAAGATTTATTGATTTTTTTTTAATACTTTTTTTTAGCTAGGTCACCGAGAAAAAAAATTAATGGAGATTCGAGTATCTAGTTCAAGACATAATAAAGCGATAATATTTTTGTCTTTATTTAATGTTTAACTTTCATTCATTTGCCTTTACTTTATTAAAAAAATAAATCTTTTCTTGATTATACAGAAGCGATAACGTGGACACAAAAAATGTATTTAATATCATTCTACTAAAACAATAAAAAGTATTGTTCTAATATTTTACATTAAAAAAATCTTAATTGAAATCTGTGAGAAAAAAGTTATGGTAATATAAATTTGCTTATTTTTTATATATTAAAATTTAGAATTTTTTATGCTACTTTTAAAGCAACATGAAAATAGCTTTTGTGCGTTGATATGTTCCAAAATAATTCAGGGAAAAACTTAAACTGTTGATTAATTTTTTATAATATTTGATAAAGTAACTACATGAGCGATTTGTTAGTTTTAGTGCAACGGTCTGTTCAATAAAGACTTGTGAACGATTTTCTAATCATATATGTCATAGTTACAGGCAGTATGTCAGCCTATATAGGCTCTAATATTAAATAATAAGCTTAATGAAGATTGTTTAATAATATTTTGAACTAGTAAATCTAAAAAATAATTATTTTTGAAATTAGTGATTTTTTTAAGCAATGGTTACTAAGTTACTTTTTATTCATTGAATTAAAATGAGTCGATTTTTATATACTAAATGAATTAGTTTTGTTTCCACGTTTGAGTATTCTTTTTTTTAAAGGCTATACCTCAGGATATCTTTCCTGCTGAGGATATTTTCCTAAAGCTTAATATTCCTGTGTAAAAAAATATTAAAAGAGAGGCTGGATTATGTAATTGAAAAGATTAAAGCTTACAAAGGCAAATTAAATAATAATAAAAGAAATATGATATTTTGACATAATGCTTTTTCACTATATGGACCAAACTTCTAAAATACACCACGCCTCACTTCTTAAAACGGAATTCATCCCCAAAGAAAACCACTACCGCCAAAATGAATCACTCCAATTGTTAGTGTCGCATTGTTTCTTCAGACTTAATTCCCAGCCAGGCATTCTTCCAAATGCAGATACCCATTCCCGCCTTTCCGACGCACAGAGCCGCCAGTAATTAAAATAATATGTCAAGTACTAAACTGCAGCCTTTTAGCCTGCGAAATTTTAATGATACTCTTTACTGTACACAGACGAGAGGTCCAGGGATAATTTTCTGTTTATCGTCCAAATTAATCACCCCCTATTGTTCGGGCATTGTCTTCTGCTGAAACCCGTGTCAGCAAGTATAGCATTTTTCGTTCCTTTTAATGAACAAACTGCCTCGTTTTCGTTATCATAATTGCCAGTGATAAGGGGTAAACCATCTAGAGGGGGTCTGGGAGGGTGTGTCCCACCCCTCTCACTTTCGATAACAGCCTTCGTCGCTCGGGAGTCTGTAATTTATGACACGATAAGCGTGCTTCAAAGTCAATTAATCTAAATCACCTTTATTATTGTACACTAATAGTCGCTTCCTCCTTGGATTCGCGCTCTTTTCTAATAGGCTGCGCCGAAGGAGAAGCTGTTTAAAAGTAGGCGCCTTCGTTGGATTTTTCGGCAATCGGATTCGGCCTTTGTGGGACTTGTCTGGATTTTAGCGAAGATAATTTTTTTGATGATTCTGATTTATTTTGAATGATTCTTTTTTTCTTTCTTTTTTTGGGGGGAATTGATTTAATGAACACTGATTTTTTCCCCTCTCAATTGATTGCTTAATCGTCTTTTTCGGTAAATTTTTTAGCCTTTGTTAATTTTTAGAGTTTCGGTAATTTTTTAGCGTCTCGATGTTAAGGCAGAGAGAGCCACAGGGTTCACGAAGGGTTCACCGCTCGCGGATAATTTCTTTGCATATTGGGATGGGAATTTTATCGAGATATCAAAATCCTGCCGATGAACAATAAGGGATTCGCAGTTCTCGCTAGAATATGATCTCGAATGATTCGTCATTTCTCATGAACTTCCAATGAGTTTGCTAATTTGAATCTGTGAATCAATGAGTATTTCATTTTGTGCCTATTTATTTTATTGCATCTTTCTTTTTATTATCGAAATGCTACTTTATTAACATAAATGATATAAATTATTATTGCATGTAAATAATAATTTTCTCCTTGAGTTTGGTAGTCGAAATAGAGGTTGTTTCAAAGGAGTCACCCCACTTGGATTTTTCAGCAATGACATTCGGTTCTTTTTGAGACATGCTTAGATTTAGTAAAGACTATATAGACCCCTTTTTTCGAAACGGATTTGTTTGAGAGTAATTCTCTTTTTGGATTTGCTTTATCACGTAAGAGTCAAGCTTGGCTAAACTGCAGCATCTCTTTTTGGAATTTGTATTAATGGACAGTGACATCTTTTCTTAAATTATTTTCTTAATTATTTTTGTGAATATTTTAGTTTTGGTTATTAGATATTGAAGTACATATACATTTGATAGCCGAATGGTTCACAAACAACTCGCGAACAGCTTGATCACTTGTTGGGATGGAGTTTTTAATCCTGCATGAATAAATCTACGAATTCAATAGTTAGCAAACTGTTCATTCATTCAAAAATTCTATTCTTGACGATTAATTTCAGCCCATCAGGCTATTTGACTATTTATTCAATCAAAAAAATCCATTCGTGGGGATCATTTTCATTCGATAAAGTTATTTGACTATTTATTCAATCAAAAATTATATTGCCAGTGATCAATTTTATTTGACCAAGTTATTTGACAATTCATTCAATCAAAAATTCTATTCGCGTTGATCAATTTCATTAGATAAAGTTATTTGATTGTTCATTCAGTCAAAAATTCTATTCGTAGCGATTAATTTCAGTCCATCAAGCTATTTGACTATTTATTCAATCAAAAATTCTATTGGTGGCGTATTTGACTATTTATTCAATCAAAAATTCTATTGGTGGCGATCATTTTCATTCGATAAAGTTATTTAACTATTTATTCGATCAAAAATTCTATTCTCAGTGATCAATTTTACTTGACCAAGTTATTTGACAATTCATTTAATCAAAAATTCTATTCTTGTTGATCAATTTCATTAGATAAAGTTGTTTGACTATTCATTCAGTCAAAGATTTTATTCGTGATGATTAATTTCATTCGGTCAAGTTATTTGACTGTTCATTCAGTCAAAAATTCTATTCGTAGTGATTAACATCTTACTGGTTTCCGAATAGTTTCCGCATCACTAGCTTGCAGCTTGTAGGAATAAGTGTCTTTTTTTTTTTTTGTTTACAGAAAGTTCGGGACAGCTCAAAATTCTATTTTTTTAAAGGTAATAAAAAGATTTAAGGTTCAAATAGGGATTCGTCGTTGCTCACGAACCTCAATGGATGTGCGACGGTAAATCTTCAAACAAAAGTGCATTTTTTTGTGGATATTAATTTTATTTCATTGCATTTTAGTCAGATATGGAAATGCTATTTTATTAATGCGAGTAACATAAAATATTATGCAATTTTCGTTCACTGTGATTAAACAGTGAACGAAATTTTGAGTAATATTAGTTTATACAATTAATTAGAAAATATTCTCAGTTTTATTCATGAATACAATTATCTAAATTTGGTGATCATAATGGCAACTCGTAATATCGGTTTCATTCGTTAAATTAAAACATAAGTATCTAAAATTTCATCTTTTTTTTATTTGATGAGATAAAAAATATGAATTTAATAAAAATTAATTTACATAAAAAAATAGAGAATTTTTTTCCGAAAATAATTTTAAGGAAGAAAACTATCTTGAACTGATTGTTTATTTTTTGCTTACTTATGTTTCGAAATCGATATTACATATGTGACCGAAAATCAATAATTTGAATTGTTTAGACAATTAACTGAAAAATTAACTATTTTCCTTCGTCGTTGTGAAACAAATATTTTTTGGGATTTTCATCTACATAATTCAGCCTTAATAGGATTTGTTTAGGATTTCAACTGCTGTGGACTTGTTTTTCGAAAATGATCAGATTATAAATGAATTTTTTTGTAAATTGATTGTCTAACTGATTGTTTTTCAACATTAGAGTATTGATAATTCAGACGTCAGGAGATCGGAAGTTAAATATTTGAACAATTAGAAAATTGATTTACAAATAAATCTCTTATTATCAATGAAGGTCTCGCGATTAAAAGCAGGCATTCTTTTGGACATTTGATAATGGCTTTGACTTCTAACATAATTGTTTGCAATGTAACTGGAAACTACTTTTCCTTTCATTAATTAAAAGAATTTTTTTTTCTTATATTATTTTAATAATGAGGATTTTTCAAATGACTATTTATTAATTTACAGTTTAATATGTGTTTGATAATTTAGATATTACCAATTCGAATATCTGTAATTTCCAAATTTTTTAGCTCGGGCATTTGGAAATATTTCTCAGTTGTTTTGTTCAGTTTAGTTATATCAAGCGATCAATTTTGGAGCAATCAGGTGGTTATTTTGAAACGAAAATCCTAATTTCGAACATTTTAAGATGACCCTTCTTCTTGATATTTGACCTAGACAGATTTAATTAAGACGATATCTTTGCATGCGATAGATCTTAGTTATTATCGGTATTCGAATTCACATTCCTTTCCTCGTGGTATAGACTCTATTATGACAAATAGATTATTTAAGTATTAAATAAATATTTATAGAACTGATTATTTATTTAGACTAAATTCTTAATTTCCAATATTTTCATATGATCATTCCAGAGATGCTAAAGACTAGAAACCTCTTCACACTAACAGAAGGATATTTGATTGTGACAGATTTAGTTAAGACGAGATCTTTGCATGCGACAGATCTTTGCTATTATCGGTCTAGAATTCACATATCCCTTTTCTCTTGGACTAGAATCTATTACATCGAAAATATTAGTTTAATGCTGAATAAATATTTATAGATCTAGTTATTTATTTAGAAAAGGAACTCCAAAATTTGAATATTTTCAAATGATCGTTCAAAAGATACTAAATACGAGAAGCCTCTTGACAAAACTTCACAATATTGGAAAAATATTGGATCTTGACTGATTTAAGAACAAGAAACCTTTGCATATGACAGCTCTTTGCTACATTTGATTGTGTCTACACTTCATAATAAATACGAGACGTTAGCATCTCAGTTATTATCAGTACTCGAATTCACATATCTTTTCTCGTGATCTAGAATCTATTTTGCTAAATAGATTTTTTTAAAAATATTGAATAAATATTTATCAAACTGGTCATTTATTTAGAGACGAAACTTTTAATTTCGAACATTTTCAGATAATCCCTATAGAGATACAAAATACGGAAAACCCCTTTACGGAACTTCACACCAGCACCACACATTTGACCTTGTCAGATTTAATGAACATGAGACATTTGCATATTTTGCTATTATCAGTCTGGAATTAACATATCTATTTTCTTTTGGTCAATAATCTATTATGCCAAATAGATTATTTTGGTGTTGTATAAATATTTATTGAACTAATTATTTATCTAATTTTTGCTCATTTATAGTTTAGAGTACTCTCGATAGTTTGGGTCACCACCATTTTAATTCACCACCATTCAGATATTTATTATCTTTAAATTTTTTTTATCCTTTACTTTTTGCATTTTATCTAATTTTCTAAAGAAGGGTCATTAACCTTTTTCGAGATTGAGATCTTGATCTTGTGAGTCTTGTTTAAAATTTCATTAGATAATTTAGGATAAAGGATTGTTATTTCTTAATATTTAATATAAATTCGATTTGGATTTCAGTAATTAAGAGAAACAAAAGTAGGTTTCCATATTCTTTCATATAATTTATATGTATGGTAAATGGCAAGAAAAACAGATTCAAACAAAAACAAAAAATAACTTGAAATAATTTCATTCCCTTAAACTTCTTAAATATTTTGGTAATTGAACACGTGTGCTCAATTTTTAAATGAAATATCAATAAAAGGTATTTGTAAAGTAACATTATCTTAATATCGCTTGTAGACGAAAATGACTTCATGAAAAACATTCAAAGAGAAACTTGTTTATATATAAACCTGAATATATAAATATAAATAATATATTCTGAATATATAAATATAAATAATATATTCTAAATATATAAATATAAATAATATATTCTGAATATATAAATATAAATATTATATTTATATATTCAGAAGTGTATTGTTAAAATTTCAAAAATTTTACAATATTGTTTTTATAACTTTTGCAAATTGCACTGAAGGGATAATTCAGATTACCATTTTTTTAAAAAAAACTTAATTCCCTAACCTTCAATAAAATCCTCATCTGTTTTCAACGAACTGTTTAACCTGTCTGTTTTTAATTAAATTATTACCGTAATGATACATATTTATTTAAATTAATTCATGAAAAACATTTATGTCAATTTATTAATACATTTATGTCAAGAATATTTTTTGAAAAGCTAATAAAGGATATTTTTTGTATTTGATATGAAGTTTGAAGATGCTAACCTTGCTAATTAATTTAAAAATCTTTCCATCTATTTAATTAGCATTTTCAGATACGTATTAATTTTTAAAAAGTAAGCTTTTTAGTCGATGGTGCAAAACAGGAAATACTTTCTAGTATTATAATAAATCAAAGATTTTTCAGTTTGGAATCTGCCCAAAAATGGAATTAAGGGTTCTTCCTCATTCAAAACTTCTTATTTTAAAGTGTAAAGGGAGATATTCTAAATGATATTCTTATTCTTTCCTTTTTTTTTCTTAACAGTTAATAGCAACTGTGGTCTTTGGCGAGCAGCTTGCTCGCCAAAATTATTGGCTTTTTAGGCTATTAAACCATAAATATGGAATACAGTTTTTAAAATTTCAGTTTTATTTGATACAATTTAAAAATATGATTTTAAATTAATAAATCTGCAACAAATTATTGTGGTTCTGAAATTAAAAGCGTATTTACTTTGAAATATCAATGGAAGTGAAAATCCTATTTCGGAATTATCTATACTTATAATAAAGCTCAATGTGTGTGTGTGTTGGCGCTCTACAGGCCAGACCATTTAACCTACAGCTACCAAATATGACACGTGTATACCTTGGAGGTCGGGAATGTGCACCTGGGGGGGTTATTTTTTCGAATTTTTAATTAGAATTTTATTTATTTAAAAATTAAGCGAAATTTTGGCGTGTTTCTGCTATAACTTCCGAAAATATTACCGCACAAAAAAGATTTTTACATCAAGTTAAAGATCAAATATTTATCTTTCAAATGATACCGATGTTTTAACCTTAAAATTAAATTTTTTATTTTTAATGAATTTTTAAATAAATATTTTAACTATATTTTTCAACAATTTTTTTCGTACAAAATAAAAATAAAATTTAAGCTGCACGAGCACGTTTCGCATTCATGGGAAAAAATTAGCTTTTTTCAAAGTGTTGCCACCACATTGATTAAAGCTCCAATTAAAAATAAATTAAATCTTTTTGGAAATAAAATCTGCAAAAATATAATTTTTGACACGTGTCTGTAGGAAAGGAAACAAATATGAAATATTATTTTTTCTAAAAAATAAATTCAAGAAAAATTATTTTATGATCTTTTACACTTTCTATATTATTAATCCAATAAATCAGTTATATTTTAAGGCAAGTTTTGTTTAGTATGAACAGGATATCCATTCAAATCAGGGCCATACAGCTGATTTGTAAACCTTTAATAAGATACAGATCTGCTAAAATGGTCTAAATGGAAAATGATTATATTTTATGTAACTTGATTCAATAAATGCTCTAATAAGTAACGAATTTTTGATTTTACATAAAGCTTCTGCTATGGAAATCACGAATAACGAAATGTCCTTGAAACACTAATATTTTAAATAAAAAGAATTAATTTCCAATCAACTAAATCAATCACTTAAACTGACTGATTAATGAAAATTTGAATATCACTATTTAATAAAAAAAGGAAAATTTTAGATTTTCCATCGATTGTTTCAAAGAAAATACGCCAATCAGCGTGCAGGTTAATTGGCATAAGATTATGAAAATGTTGAGTTTTTCTAAATTTATAACATTTAAAACTTCATAAATAAGTCTTAGTTGATCGTGGAAAATAGACACATTCATTCATTCATTTAAAATTTGGTTTGTCCAGAATATTTCTCAGAATATGATGCCTTACTGCATTAAATTTAGACTTCATAATTTTTGAAATATATTTATAGGCCGGAACAAAATATTATTATTGATTTCATTTCAATCCTTTTGAAAGCAAAACTAAAAATTGAATTTGCTGCTGAATTTGAGAAATTTTTGTTGACTTATTGTTTGAGATATTACATAAATTATGAAAAATATTTTGTAGTTCACATAAGACTTAAATACCAAGCGATTCTGTTTGCAATACTCATATTCAATAATAATAATAATAAATAAATAATGATAAAGATAATAAATAAAATAAAACGTTTGGTTTTATTAAGAAATATCTTTATACTAGTTGCAATTTCATCATTTCCACTTTAAATTAAAGTTGAAGTTTTACCGGAAATGACAACAAATTAGAAAATATATATATATAGCAAATTGAACGAAACGATCTAAACAACAGTATAAGTTTGGTATGACTATCAAAATTTGAAGATTAAAAATCTTTTGTTTGAGAATCTGTTAATAGACCAGTTACTTAAAATATTTAATTGAAAATTTTAGCGAGCGGTAAAACTGTTGAACCGGCTGGTCCCCAAAGGCGGCTAGTAATAATAATAAAGAAGCAATTTTTTAAATCTTAATTTTTATATTCGAAAAAGCAAGCCATTGAATACTTTGATTCACGAGTTTGAATTTCATAACATTAAAAGTATTGTAACATTATAAATTAAACTTGGAGAATTACTCAAATAAAGAGAAAAAATTGTACAGAAATGAAATCAATATCATTAAAGAAATAATGTTTTGAGTTTTTAAATAATGCATAAACCTTTTGGAGAAATTTATAGTTTTGGAAGCCATGTATTTCCATAAGTAAGTCATTGCAGGTATCCATAGTGATAGTTAAGCCTATTTTCACTCTCGATCATTAAACATGTCGATTACTGCTCATTTTTTAATTTCTTTTACATCTTCTGACTGAATGAAGTATACAAATTTTATTTAATTATCTAAGTTTTGAATTAAGTGCTGCTGTGAAAACGCTGAAAAAGCAGTCAGCTGAAACTTTCTTATATCATTATGTTTACATTTGATTGCTATCATCCGTAATAAGTAATAAGAGCAATCTCTGTACCAAGTACGTTTACATCTTATATATGTAGATTATCAGTGATTAAAGTATGTATTTATAGTTCACGTTTTATTTTCTACATTATTTACAGTTCTTGTCTAGTTATTAAGTCAAAATACCTAGTAATTAGTGAAATGAATTATTCTCCCCTGAAGCTGAAAAAGCTAAATTCTTCAGAATTTCTGAAACAAGCATAAAAAAACCCCACCAGATAAACCATTAAAGACTAAAACTGAAGAATAAATTATTGGCGAGATACTAAAGAAAGATGTGCCGTTTTTCTGTCTTCTCAAAAAAGAGAGAGAAATGATAATTCATTTAGAGATTCGGTTCTTTTTTTTTCTATTTTAAAGCCAAGTCTTTTGGTAAGGCTTAAGCCAATCAATTAAGTTTCAAAGTCGATAAAATAAAGCGGAGAAAAGACGGCTGAAAATCGCAAAGGGGTGAGAAAAAAAATAAAGAATGAAAAAGAGCAAAAGCAATTCCCGGCTTTTCGAATTCTCTTCCCCGCCTTTTGCAACCCCCTTTAGAACGGAAAAAAGAAAGAAAAAATCTTCATTTTCGGCGTAAAAGTTTTCGGAACGTCCTCTACGCATTTTCAATTTAATGGTCTCGAGTGAGATAAAAATAATGCAATTAGGAGGAAAAAGAGATGATTTTTTTCCCTTTTTCCTTCACCCTTTTTTTTAGTATCGACTTTTTGGGAATATTTTTTTTGTCGTATATTCTTTTCCCTTTTATTATTTTTTCGCGCTTTTATTTTTATTATTATTACCACGCTCAAACGCATCTTTCTCCTTTTTTGCTCAAATGAATAGTAAAACGGTTTGGAAGGATTTGGTGTCATTACCGGAAAATTGTGTGTTAGGCAATTAAGCCTTTTAACACTTTCCAAAAATGAAAGGACCACCCTCCCCCTTCCCTATCCCCCTTCTTGTTTTTATGCTCATTTAAATGGAGCGGAAAAAAATCATCAGCTCCTCTTCTTGCACGTTGGTTAATGGTGATAGTAATATTCATTCCACCAAAAAAAGAGAAAAAGAATGATAAATCAGGTGCAATTATGCAGAAATTGAATGAGCTTAAAGCACTTACAAAACGGTTTCCCCCTCCCCCCTAAATTTTTTATTCCCTAAATAACACCCCCTCACCCCTCTTATAGCCCATTTAGTAACGTGTTACCCTTAACAGACGCGTAAAACATTAGGAGAGTTTTATTATTATTATTTTTAAAATCTTTTTTCTATCCCCTTTTTCTTTTTTTTTCTTCTCGAATGAAGCGAAAGTAATTTGCTGGCACTGATAATTTTTTCCTCATCGTCCTTCTAAAGGACTATAATGATAATGAGTGCCTTTATTTTATGCGATAATGGCGCTTAACGACAACAGTTAAATTTTTCCCGTTATACCTATAATGGTTTGTTATTATAAAACACCTTTTTGTTTGTTTACATGAGCGTGAAGGGACCTGATAATGTGGCTCACTCACTTTTCTTCGGAAGGTAATGTTCGAAAGAAGATAAAAGATTTCGAGGCAACCTCAGTGATAAGGTTTAATGTTAGATCGTAAACATCAGATCATAAACGTCCAAAGGAACAAAGACAACTGCATATAAGTATTCATTACGTCAAACTACCTCGGAGTTTTTTTTTTAAATTGATTTTGACACTCTACTTTGAAACTGAAAGAGCTGCATCACATACAATGTCATAAAAATACTTTATTAAATGTGTGATAACTATGCAATGGGGAATACA
>JAPMOR010027467.1:0-24155 GCA_026543865.1 Argiope aurantia
ATAATTTCTAACAAAATAATCAATAAAATTTTGGCATTCATTTGAATCTCAGTCGATAAACATTAAAAGTTTATTTTCAAAATTTCAGATACTTCCTTCATTATTTTTAATAACTCGAGTAACATTTTTTGAAGGCGAAACTTATCACATACTTTTGAAGATAACTGCTTTTTCCAAGCACGAAAAACGTGCCATTGGAATAGTAGATGCTTTATATTTGGACCAAATAAAGAATTAAATGCTTTAAAAGAATAACCATCATCATCGGTCATTACAGTATTTACATTCAGGTCAGGAATCCTACAATGTAAACTTGAAAATAAAGCAATTAAAGTATGGTAATCTAAATCATTAGTGATAAAATGTACAACTGGATAACCTTGACTATACTCATCCTGAACATGCAGAGAAAGAAGATAAAAGTCATAAAAGTTTATGCCATGAGCTGCATCAATACAAAGAATTTTATCTGAATGCTTAACTAACATATCCTTTTGTGCTTTAGTCTGTAAATCTAATGCAAAAGAACTTTCATAGTTTGGCAAATTATCTAAATGTGTAGGGCCCAAAATTGCTTTCGACTTCTGCAATTTGAAAATTAAAATAGGATTGTATGGCTCTTTCCTTAATTCCTCTACTATACAAGAAACAGACATGGCATCATTGGCTGGCTGAATTGAATCGCATAAGCGCCTTAAATAATTCTGTATAGTTTTACGAGATATGAAGGCTTCCTTTGTAGGAAAAGAATTTCTATTATCTCGACATCCTACATCGCCACGTAATAAATTTCTAATTTTTGAAAAGGGAAAGGAAAGTTATAAGTAAGATTTAATTAAATCGCATGAACTTTCTTTAAGGGAGTGATATTTAGTGTTCTCGTAACTGACTTGATGGTTATGAATGGAATAATATGTAACCAATATCAAATTCTTTTGTTCACATATGCAGACTTCAACAGGACAAATTGACAAGAATAATAATAGAATGTCTTCTCATCACATATTTTTTTTACTAGTTGATTTTTTAAAATAAGTATGAGTACCAATAGTTTCAAATTCTAACCAAATTTTAAAACTTGCCATAGAATTGAAAGAATAAGTTTTGATGTTTTTAATGTCATGCACAAAGATGTTTATTTAAATTCCATACACTAACATAAGCTTTATCACATTCTGTACAAAAATACAATTCATGCTTCTTGTCACCAGTACATTTTTTTTGTGTGTTCATTAAAATATTCATTACCACTATAAAATCTACCACACTCTAGACACAACTGGGGAGAATTTTCGCATTTATCAGTTAAATGTGGATTATCTAAAGTTGTTTCGACTGGCACTAAACATAATTTGGGCTTTTTTACAATTTCTGCTTGAGAACTAACACTAGCCTCCAATAAATTATTACAATTGCTTTTTGGTAAAACATCACAAACCTTTGGTTTACATCGTTTTAAATGATTTGCAAAAGAGGGTCTTGAGGAATAAAATTTTAAGTATAGCTCACATTTTTTTGGATAAGTACTCTTAACGCATTCTACACATTTATATTTTCTTAAATGCTTTGAAGATGATGACTTGGACAAATAAGTTTTCCCACAATAATCACAAGTCTTTGAATATGAGAAATTCTGGGCACCTCCTCCAGTGATATATATATATATTTTTTTAATTTAGAGCCAAAACTATATTTGTCCTATTTTCTTCTTTACAATCAACTAGTAACACTGCAAATTTATTTGTTGTAGGAATATTGCAAATAACATTTTCATAGATATTTTTGTCACATTTTGAAAAAATATTTTTATTTATCTTAGTAATTCTTGCCTTTCCAAGTTTGTTGGAAGCACATGCTGGCCGACACTAGGCTGGGGAAATGCGAGGAGCTTCTGGTTCAGAGTGGACTGGGGATGTGCGAGCAGGTTCTGGTTCAGAATGGGTTGGCAGAGTACATGCAATAACTGACTGACTGCAAGTTGGAAGAGAGGAAACAGCAGCAGGTAGAAATAGTGGAACAACAGGTACATAAAATGGAGGATAGAGCACAGAAACAGAATGGAATTGCAAGAACTGAACCATAGGCATATAGGAAACAATAGGTAAAAGAAATTGAACATGACCAGTAAGAGGCACAGGCGGGAGACTGGAAGAGTAGGAGGCGCAGGCGGAGAGGGTGGAAGAGAGCAAGAAGCAGTTGAGACTGCACAAGCTGAAATAGATGGCCGTGCTAAAGGCCAAGAAGCAGGATGCTTAGACCAAGATGGTGAAAATGAAGATTGACTTGAGGAAGACAATGCAGGAAACTCAGTAGAATCTAAAATGAATTTAGGAGAAATTGATTGACATTTTTGATCCTGTATAAATTATATAAGAAAAATGAATAACAGATCTTTTAAAACACTCTGGACATTAAAAATATCAATATGAATGATATATAATCAGATAACAAATGCATTTATATATATACCTTTTGAGAAGCTGATGGAAAAGAAGAAACATATGAAGGAACTGGGTCAACAGAAGTTGGTACCTCGCTACAAGGCAAAGCAGAACCAGAATGCTGTGGCGATGATGACAAAAATGAAGGCTGATCACAGGAAGACAATGGTGGAAACTCCAAAGAATCCAAAATATATCCTGGGGTGATCAACTGGCAATTTTTCCTCTACAAAATTTAAACAAAAACCAAAATAAATACAAATATTTTTCCAACTTTCATCAGTACTTAAAAAATATATATTATTATAAATTGCATATAAACAATATTATTCATACATACCTTTTGAGATGCATTATCTGAAGAAATGCATTTCTTTAAAAACCTACAGAAATAATTGGCCAAGCGAAGATCACCACATTTATTAGGATGTAAACTATCCTTTCCCAGGAAACCAGAACAGGATGGCTTGTTAGAACTGCAAAAGATAAAAGCATCTTCATTATGGCACAACTTTTCTAATGCTTTATTTACAGCTTCAATCTTATGGTTTAAGATTTTTATATGTTTAACAGTTTTCCAGTAATTGTTTTCAAAGTAATTAAAATCTCTAGGAATGATACTGGAGAAAATAATTCTTGCCTTTGAATTGACTCGTAAAATCTCATTAACCAGTGACCTATACTTTTGAATTATTATTTCTACACTATCAACTGATATGTTATTGGTGCCAACATGCACTAAAATCCAATCATAGTTTTTCTTTATTTTAGAAATTCTACTGGTTAACCTCTCAATGGTTGTTCCTCGGTAAAAAATAACATTCAAATCCTCAGATAAATGCGCTTTCAAGCGTTTAATCATTGAGTCTCCAATCAAAAGAATATTTATTGTGACATAGTTAAATATTCTAAACCGATTTCCTTATAACAAACGATTAATAGCAATAAATATCTGAATAATATGCACACAGATAAGCTAATCAAGATCAAATAGAGCAAAGTCAATACAATACTGAGATATTTCCAAATTCTACTAGCTACCACATGAATGATACACTTTCTACTGTAAGACAATAAATAACTAGTCATTAACATTTCTATACAATGTAATCAAAGATATTTATTTCTTAATTATTTTTTATACAATTGAATGTAAAATTTACTGCAAATAAATAAAATGACAAAAGCACTAGTAAAATTCCTCTCACTATTTAACCCTAATTAACACTATAATTAAACAGAAAATTATGGCAAACAATCAATGAGAATTAAATATTTGTTATGCAATTAAATTAAGATACACTTATTACATGAAAAAACAAAATATCAAATAACACTAAACAAACCCCTCGTTTACACTTAACTCTAATTAGTACGTTTACTATTAACCCTAATTAGTACTATCTTAAAAACAATAGTTTTAAGTAAACGTAAAAAATTATAACAAATTTTCTTAAAGTGATTAAATAAGAAAATAAATAAAAATAAAGCCTGTAAGAATTTTCTTCAAAGTGAATCACTTGCTGACAATTTTTAATCATTCTTTCCTCTTGAAACAATGAATGAATACTAATGAAAACGGCGCGCTCAGTAACAGAAAGATTAACACGTTATGATGACGATAACAAAATGCGAGTTCCTTTTATAACCTCGGTAGGACAACTTCGTCACTTTTGGCAGCGTGCCGAATTTCGACTTACTACCGGGAGTAAATTCCGTGTTTGTTCTATGTAGTACTTTTGTATGCAGTTGTATGTAGTTTGTATGTAGTTGTTTTATTCGAGAGGATATTAAGGAGAAAAGCATACACCACAAGAGAAAGCACATATTTTATGGTGGTCATAGAGTTAATTTCCAATCAACTAAATCATTGACTTTTAATTTCCAATCACTTAAACTGACTGATTTATGAAAATTTGAATATCACTATTCAATAAAAAAAAGGATTATTTTAGATTTTCCATCGATCGCTTCAAAGAAAATACACCAATCAGCACGCAGGTTTCTCAAGATTAATTAGCCTAAGATTATGAAAATGTTCAGTTTTTCTAAATTTTTAACATTTAAAACTTCATAAATAAGTCTTAGTTGATCGTGGAAAATAGAAACATTCATTCATTTATTCAAAATTTGGTGTGACCAGAATATTTCTCAGAATATGATACCTTACTGCATTAAATTTAGGCTTCATAATTTTTGAAATATATTTATAGGCCGGAACAAAATATTATTTTTGATTTCATTTCAATCCTTTTGAAAGCAAAACTAAAAACTGAATTTTATGCTGATTCTGAGAAATTTTGGTTGAATTATTGTTTGAGATATTACATAAATTTTGAAAAATATTTTGTAGTTCACATAAGACTTAAATACCGAGCGATTCGGTTTGCAATACTCATATTCAATAATAATAATCTATATCTATACTTATAATAAAGCTCAATGTGTGTGTGTGTGTGTGTGTGTGTGTTGGCGCTCTACAGACCAGACCATTTAACCTACAGCTACCAAATTTGGCACGTGTATACCTTGGAGGCCGGGAATGTGCACCTGGGGGTTATTTTTTAGAATTTTTAACTAGAATTTTATTTATTTAAAAATTAAGCGAAATTTTGACGTGTTTCTGCTATAACTGCCGAAAATATTACCGCACAAAAAAGATTTTTACATGAAGTTAAAGATCAAAAATTTATCTTTTAAATGATACTACTGTTTTAATCTTAAAATTAAATTTCTATTTTTAATGAATTTTTAAATAAATATTTTAACTATGTTTTTCAATAATTTTTTTCGTCAAAAATAAAAATGAGGATTAAGCACGTTTCGCATTCCTGAGAAAAAAATAGCTTTTTTCAAAGTGTTGCCATCACATTGATTAAAGCTTTAACTGAAAATAAATTAAATCTTTTTGGAAATGAAATCTGCAAAAATATAATTTTTGGCACGCGTTTGTAGGAAATGAAACAAATATGAAATATTATTTTTTCTGAAAAATAAATTCAAGAAAAATTATTTTATGATCTTTTACACTCTTTATACAGGGTGTTTATTCAGTCCCGGATCCATTTTGATATTTAATGACTCATAAAATAATGAAGATGTAAACAAACTTATGGCATTTATTGATGGAATAACTCATATATTTTCCTTTTCAGGTTTGAATATTTTTACTTTTGTAAATATCGTCTGCGCGTGTTTTTAATTTCAGATAATTTCATTTTCCAGTCTAAATATCTGTACTTTTCTAAATATCGTCTGCTTATTAATTGCATTTTTCTCTCTTTTGTTTTTGGCAACTATTGAAATGTTATGTTTACTTTTGATGTGTTTTTTCTATGTAGTACTTTTGTATGTGATGTTTTATTCGATCGGATATTAAGGAGAATGCATACACCACAAGAGAAAGCACAGATTTTATGATGGTCATAGAGTTAATTTTCAATCAACTAAATCACTGACTTTTAAGAGTTAATTTCAAATCACTTAAACTGACTGATTTATGAAGATTTGAATATCACTATTCAATAAAAAAAGGATAATTTTAGATTTTTCATCGATCGTTTGAAAGAAAATACGCCAATAAGCGCGCAGGTTTCTCAAGATTAATTGGCCTAAGATTATGAAAATGGTGAGTTTTTCTAAATTTTTAACATTTAAAACTTCATAAATAAGTCTTAGTCGTGAATAAGTCGTGAAAAATAGAAACATTCATTCATTTATTTAAAATTTGGTGTGTCCAGAATATTTATCAGAATATGATACCTTACTGCATTAAATTTAGACTTCATAATTTTTGAAATATATTTATAAGCAGGAACAAAATATTATTATTGATTTCATTTCAATCCTTTTGAAAGCAAAACTAAAAACTGAATTTTATACTGAATCTCAGAAATTTTTGTTGAATTATTGTTTGAGATATTACATAAACTATGAAAAATATTTTGTAGTTAACATAAGACTTAAATACCGAGCGATTCTGTTTGCAATACTCATATTCAATAATAATAATAATTAATAAATAACAATAAAGATGATTAATAAAATGAAAAGCTTGGTTTTATTAAAAAATATCTTAATATTAATTGCATTTTCGTCATTTACATTTTTAATTAAAGTTGAAGTTTTACCGGAAATGGCAACAAATTAGCAAAATATATATAGTAAATTGAACGAAACGATCTAAACAGTATAAGTTTGGTATGACTATCAAAATTTGAAGATTAAAAATGTTTTGTTTGAGAATCCTTTAAGAGACCAGTTACTTAAAATATTTAATTGAAAATTGTAGCGAGCGGTAATACTGGCGAACCGGCTGGTCGCCAAAGGCGGCTAGTAATAAATAAATAACAATAAAGGTGATAAATAAAATAAAACGCTTGGTTTTATTAAAAAATATCTTTATATTAATTGCAATTTCATCATTTCCACTTTAAATTAAAGTTGAAGTTTTACCGGAAATGACAATTAGCAAAATATATATAGTAAATTGAACGAAACGATCTAAACAACAGTATAAGTTTGGTATGACTATCAAAATTTAAAGATTAAAAATGTTTTGTTTGAGAATCTATTAAGAGACCAGTTACTTAAAATATTTAATTGAAAATGCGGCTAGTATTTAATATTTACAATAATTAAAGTTATGTATGTAATTATTTTTCCTGCTTGAAAATAAAATTATGATTCATTTATTAGATGAATGAACATTTATTTTTAAAGGGAGATTTTTTTGAGAATATTTATTTTTGTTTGATAAAAGAGTTACATATTAATTAAAACTATTTGTAATTTTATTTAAATATTTTTTAAAGAAAAATGCTTTCATATCTTAAATTTTTTTAAAATTATAATTCAGGTATTAAGAGAAAACCCATCAATTTTTCCAAATAAAAATGAGTATCATATTAATTAAAACTGTTTGTAAATTGTTAAATTAATTTAAAATAGTTTAGAAAGAAAACAAATAAAAAAAAAGCAAAAAACACTAACTTAGAACGGAATTTTAGTCCTTTGAATGCTATACCAGCGTCCTACCGGCTATACTGTAACGGCGATACATTAGTATAAGTTATGCCGAAAGTTTGAGAAATTTCTCGAAATTTGTTGCTTGTTCCGCGTTAATATTTTAATGAATGAACATCCTAAAGGCATTCTACCATTGTACTAAATCTCATCTCGAAAACAATTTTACAACCTGTGCCCGCCTCTTGTCAATTTAAAATATACTTTTAATCTACTTTTCGATTTTATTTATTTATTTATTTGTTTATGCAAATCAGGGTTAATTTCACAAGTTAGCAATGATGATAATTTCTTATATTGCGTCAATTTTTAAAGTATGTGACTAAGTTCGGAATGATTATTTTGAAAAACACTCTAAAATAATTAGAATTTTGAATTTTTACATGAAAACGATTGAAAAAATCACGCCAAGCTTGCAGCCAAGCACTTGCAACACATTCGAGATTAAAATAAAGCAAGTAACAAAATATAATGCAATTACATCACTTTAAATGACGCTTAATAACAAATTAAATTAATTTAATACAATAACTAAACCAAACTATGAAATATTATTTAGTTTTAACGCCAAAATCACTGAGTGATGGAGGTTACGAAATTTTAAATTGACTTAAAATGGATATAAACAGAACATGTTTCTTGCACATACCTGTGAAATGATACAGAACTATCCTTAGAAGCTTTTTCTTTGCATCCAATTGCATAGCAACAGTTAACCATGGCTTAAATAAGTTTTAAAATCCAACAGTTAAAAGCGAGAAAAAATCTGCCATTGAAATATAATGGGGAACGGAGAATGCGGTTACAGTGAACGCAAATTCTGTCCACGAGTCACGTGATTTTATCTTTTCCTACAGCAAAGTAGGGTTGCACTCCCTCTATTAGTATCTCAGCTCTATGAGCAGTACTGATAAAATTTCAACGTTGCAGACTTTTTTTTTGTTATATTTAAATGAAAATGTTTAGTTTCAACAAGAAAGTTTTTATATAAGTTGATCACTTACGTTTTCAATTAAAGCTGACATTTTAGGTGAGTCGACAGAAAATTAATGAGATACATAGCTCAATGAACAGAATGTGTAAAGTTTCTTAAATACAGAGAGTTTATTTTTGTTCAGAATTTAGTATGTTTAGAATATGAAATTCAAAAATACTTTGCCGAGAAAGATTTAGAGTCAGCTATATAAATTAGGTAACGCAAGATGTTAGCAATCGTTAATTATGGCGAACCTGCTGGTCACCAAATGTGGCTATTAACAGATAAAGATAATAGTGTCCTCAAAAAGTAAGCATTGCTCTTAGAATGCGAAATTTTTCAGCTTTTCGTAAATATTTCAAAATGTAGTGCATATAGATTTTAGATTTTTACCAGATATTCCTTTCTATGATACTAATGAGAAATTCAAAAAAATCTCCTAAATTTTTTTTTAAAAGTGAAAATTATTTTTCCAATTAAACACTTTTTAAAAATTTACTCCTTAATTAAGATATCATTATGCTTTATAGTTAATTGTTCAGATATTTTTAGTATCTACAACTTTTAAACTTTTCCTCTATGATCAATAGTTTTATTTTTAATTTTATATAAAAGCGCATTAAAATTCACTCCACCTAACATAGAGATACTCGAAAGTCTGGATAGTCTACTCAACAAGTTAAACTAATAAAATTGCCATTTTTTTTCTTCTGGATTTTATTATTTTTCAAAATAATTTGACTGAATTAACGCTATTTTGTAAAAAAAAATTATCTTTATAATAAAACATTGTTTTAATATTTGAATGAACTGTTCACTTATCCTTTGAAAATATTCTAATTCCATACAGCTAGCACCATTTGGTACTGCATTTGAAAAAAAGGGAGAGGGGAAGAAGATTTTATAATATTGATACCTAGCGGCCTGTGGATTAATAATTGCTATGCGTTTCAATTAAAATATTTTGTATAAGTTAGTCATAATGAGTTAACCCTTTGTACTCAGATGTCTCCTCTCATGTACCATTCAAGACGCTGCATCGTTTTAACGTTCTATTATCACATGATGTTGTTCAGGTGTGGGGTTTTTGAAGCCTCAAAACGCACGGGCAGAAAATTGGCGATTTATCACTTTGGAGACATCAATTTTTCACTTTTAGGGTTATTAGAAAATGATAAAGTTTTCCACATTTGGCGATTTATCGTCAACAAAAAAGTTACAACTGTGGGCGAATGTCCGCCATGTACCTGATTCTCCTGTCTAGCCAATAAAGGACAGGGTCATAAAAAGTTATCACCCAAAAAAGCAACCGAAGAAAATAGGAATAATGTGAAACAAGAAGGGGAGGTATCGAAAGTTTATATATATATATAAAAGTGAACTTACTTAACTTATTAAACAAATCTTCCTATCTTGATCAAAAATTGAAGGGGGCAGAATGAATTATTGGTAACAATAAAAGTGTATTTGAAATTCATTTCAATAAAGAAATACAGTGTTACAAAACATGCTTAAAATATTTTTAAAAATTAAAGTGTTTTTTTAAAAATAATAATAAAAAAACGGTATTTTTCAAAAAAATATTTTTTTTGAATTTTAAGAAGATACAAAATACTATGCTGTAATATTTTCACAAATTATCATGGTACAACCACTAAAAATTCGCTTACTTTCTTAAATAATTAAAATTAAATATATGGCATGTTTTTAATAAGATATTTGAAATTTTGTTAAACTTACAATTAAAGTTTAGTTACAGAATCAAGTAATGATTTTTAAAAAATGTAATTGTTTTTAAACACTGCTGCTCTTTCTTGATGTAAATGGATGAATAAAGATGCAAATTGAAATTTTGGGAAAACCATAGCATAATGAACATAACATCATCATGCTTGTAAAATAGTATAAGTTATATGGTTATCAAAATAGAAATTGAAAAAAAAAAAAAAATTTGCCAGGGACACCATTAAGAGTAAGTAACAAAAAAAATTAATTAAACGGCATTTTTTGGCAATTATTAATCAAGGTGATCCAACTAGTTGTCAAAAGCAGCTAGTAAGAAATAAGATTTAAAAAAATAATAAATAAATAATTAAAAAATATTTTTTTTACAGTAATAGAAGTGTGTTTTAAAAGACATTTTATTAGATTTATTATACACAAATTTGGCTAATACTTTTCTGATGGGAGAATGTTTTTTTTTTTTTGTTTTTCTTTTTTCCAGATTCAAGTAATTTTTATCTATTACTTGTATAGGCAGTACAATTGATTATTTCATTGTTGAATGCTTTTGCCATGTTGAGAATATTAATCTACCGGAAGAGAATTTTACCATTCCTGAATCTTCATGCTATATTCATTATCAAGTACTTTGTCAATTTCAGATACTATTTAATAATATATTACCAGGAAATTACATGACCATTATTTCCTTAATTTGCATGCTATACACATATCAGAAAATAGTTTAAGCAAGTAAGATGAATTTTGTCAAACCTAAAACCCTACTAGAATTAGAATGGACATTGCATTCCTTTTTACTCATTTATTTATTATATTCCTTCCAGACAAGATTTTCGACAAAGGTGAAAGATATAATATGAGAACATCTGAAGAAATTTCAAGAATATTCATGGAAAACAAACAGAAAATATATTTAAATATATGAGAACAAATATTTTAACAGCATCATTAAAGCTATATTGAATAGAAGAATTATCAAGAATTTCTCCTATATTTACTTTTAAATTTATATATATATATATATACATACATACACAAGAAAATTTCGATTCCCTGTTAAGTTTAAAATGTAATAAAATGCCTCTTTAAATGGTGATTATCAAAACTTTTGAAAAATGCAACAGACATGTCAGTTAAGTGGCTGTTTATGTATGTAAATAAAACAAAAAAATCATATCTTACATTCTAATTAATCACTGGAAAATTTTTATAAGTAATCTGAAAAATTTTGAAGCAATAACAAAACTGAAAATTACGAAATATTTTATACTTCACCATTTAGAACGTTTTATTATAGTGTGGGGTAAAACTTCATTATGCATCTATTTTTCTGTAAAACATAACTTTTATCAAATTTTTGAAATATTTCCATTAATTTTAATATCCTAATAATTAATGATTTTTTTTTTGTTTTAATGCTGAATGAAGTACTGCATTTTAAAATTATGTTTAGAGCTTTTAGCATCATTTTATATCGACTTCAGAAGCAGATTTGGATAGTTTAGTTTTTATTTTAAATGTTGTATAAAATATTGATGTATTAAGTTTTGATTGATATTTTCAGATGTTGAAAAATGGTTAGTATATGTCCAGAATTCAGAGGATATACATATATATATTATATATTAATGGGATGAAAAAGATCTCATGTATCCCACTTTATAAACAGAAAATGCATTTAATATGGGAAAAAAGCAATAAGTAAAATCCATCCATTAAGAAGGCTTTATGTTAGCAAAAATTTGTCACCAGAGAAGATAAAAGTAGCATTATGGTTAAGGACACATAGGAGAAAGATAAGCAGAATAATTCTAGCATCAGCATATAAAATAGGCGAAATATAAAAAGCTACTCAATCTAACAAAATTACATATAAGATAACTTCAAGAATGGGTCAGATAAAAATAATCTATTTTGACCAACCAGATTAATTATTTTTTGACAGAAAAAAAAAAAAAGAATCCTCGCTCATTCTTTAACTTTTTTCATTCAGTATATGCTCACTTCTGAACCCAACCTTATAACTGCAATAGAGAATACTGAGAAATCACAATACTCAAAAGGTTTTGATAAAAAGTAATAATAATAATAATAATATAAAGCGTGCATATAGTAAAATGATACTGAAACATTAAAATAATTTTGCAATTGCTGAATTTTACCAAGACATGAACAAAATTAGTCTCAGTATATTTCTCTGTTTGTATTTAACCCTAATTTTTATATACAATCTTTTCTGATAAAATTTTATTTATGAAATGAAAGCTTTGTGTTCTTGACACATTTTAATTTTAATCACTTGACACATTTTAATTTTAATAATTTTTTTGGGTGGATCCTAGCACAGCCCACCTCTTGGCGTCTTTTTGAATTCTCGCCAAACGAATGGCGATAACATCGTCAATGTGGCAACCTAGATGGATTTTTTAAATTTATTTATTTTATATTTTTTATTCATATTTTTATTTATTT
Organism: Argiope aurantia; assembly: GCA_026543865.1. NCBI lineage: Eukaryota > Metazoa > Arthropoda > Arachnida > Araneae > Araneidae > Argiope > Argiope aurantia. Next base: position 12,658 of record JAPMOR010027467.1, read on the forward strand.
ATTATTTTATTAACAAATAATCAAACTAGACGGATTTATTTTATTTTCTATTTTTTATTTATTACTTTATTTTATTATATTTATTATTATTTCTGGCCTTCAAGTATCATTTTTTAATTGAAAAATAATAATAATAACAAATATTCAATTAGTAGTCAACTTGGTGAGATTTCAAATAGGTCGGCAAGAGGTGGGCCCATCTAGGATTTTACCATTTTTTTTATACACATTTTAGTTAATCATTAAGAATATTTACCATGAATAAAATATATTACAGTAAAATTTTACCTTTCTAAACAACACTCAATCTCAGAAAAAAATTATATTCTTCTCCTCCAGAAGATGCAATATCAGATGTATTTAACATATTCATGTTCAATCCAACATCAAGAACAAAATTATAAAAAAACTTGCAACAGATGATAATTTCAAAGGACTCTAAAATATTTAAATACATTTGTAGCATATAGGAGATAAAATAAAAGTGCAAAGGCACACTCAGTCTTGAAATCCTATATCAGCATATTTTAATTAATAAGTACTTAATTTATATACAAAAATAATTATTAAACAAACTTTTCTTTTAATGACTGCCTAAAAATATATAATATCTTGGTTTGCAAAAATAAAAGATAAAATGAAAGTAGTTTTATTTCTAAGTTAGTAATATGGTAACATTAAAAAAAAATCAATGTTTATTTCTTGTAAATTAAATTTTATTACCTTTATGAAAAACATTCATTTCGATGCTTTTTCTTTAGAAATGATTCTTCATAATGATGAACTAACATTTTATGATACAATGATAAACTAACAATAATAAACAATTTAAATGTTACGAAACCTTTCTGAAATTAGATAATGTAAAAAATAAATAAATAAAAATTTAAATCTCTTTTCTGCTACCACTTTACAGTTTAATTAAAATGTATCAGTTGCATCAAACAGTTTTCAGAATTATGGAGATTCTCAAAAAAGAAAAGACATGATTTTTAAAAGCCACAAAGATAATTTTTTCCAAATAATTTTTAAATATGGAAATAATTTTTAATTATTAAAAAGTGAACTAAGTTAATTATTGCAAAACTTCAATTATATTTCACAATATTTGAAAGCAAAATTTGAAGAAAATACACAAATAGCTTGCATTTCTGCAAGATACAAATGTCTTGTGAATTGTCAATTTTATTTATATAGATTCAATAGCAATAAACAACAGTAATAAATTATATCTCAATACAATAAATGTTACAACTGAGGAAATAAACTAATTTATCAATTAAAAAAATGATTTCGGATGTAGAAGATTCATAAGAATATTCCCTGTTTATTTCAGATTTCCAAGATCTTTTTTATTAATTTCAGTCGGAATAAATTAATACTGCAAACAATTAATAGTAAAGTTTCAATGATGAAAAAAATTAGTTATTACAGTTGTAATGTAGATAATTGGAAGACCACAATATCCTTAACAAATATAAGCAATATAACCAGAAATATCATTAAAAAAAATATTTAAAATTCTAATAATTTACTTAACTAATTAAATAATACTAATAGATTTTGCTTTCAAATTTTGAAGAAATGCTGCATAAACACATAAATTAATATAAATCCATTAGTATTTACTAAATCCTACTTTCACTATATTAAAAAATTATTTCACCTCTTAAAATATTATTGTCAAAATATATTATTATATGCAATATAAAACAATTGCCTTAATTATCCAGCCACAACCTGTCCCTTGTAGATGCAACTAACGAAATTTTTTAATTTGCATTTTCATTATTTAAAATATAATTTATTTAGTTTTTCACTGAGAGTTTGATGCCTTTTGCTTACTTTTTCATTCTGAAAGTTTGATATTCAAACAAAAATAAGGAGGGGAAGGAAATCCAGCAATATGAAACTAGATACTGTATTTTTTCACAGTATGTATACCACTATTAAATTCATATAATGATTGAATATAAACTCACTACTATTTAAAGATCAAAAGCAATTCTTTTTCCTTTCAAATTTAGAGGCAGTGAAAAATACACACCAATTGAAATCTTTTTCCCTGACTACCATTCAAAGTTTGTCTTCATTTCTGAAATGCCCTCAACCCCTGCTTTATTTCGCTGGCTGCTTTAGTTTCAATTTTAGTTGCCACAACAAGAACATATCTGGTTTACTGATAACTCATTTTCTTTTGTCAAAGATCAAATTTTAATTAAACTGTATATGAATAATATTCTAAAATGTTCTTTTGATGAAAATCTTTAAAAGGTGGAATCAATTATTATTATTTCTCATAAGCAATGGTTAACATTACACATTAATTACTACTAATCTCATTTGATGTTAGTCTTTGGATGAGAATTATGGAGCTGACTGGGCAGACAAAAGCATGTGTGACTGGCAGAAGAAGAAGCTATACTCGGCATTCACATGATTATCAAATGCGAAGACTATAAGCAGTTTATATTATATACTGCTTATTTAATATATCTGAACGACAAACAATTTCATGACTGACTTTAAAATTTAAAATGTAGACATACTTTTTTAAATTACGATATCTTAATATTTTTGGAACTATTGAAAATATCTTCAATACAACTCACCACCAGCTTATTATAAAGTCAAAAAATTAACAGGCAATATTTACAATTTGCAACAGATTAATTACACAGGTCATTTTTAAAGCAAAATATCAATTAACATATATCAGTGTGATTTTATGGCATAATGCAATAGTCATTAAGATTTATATGTATCCTTCAATGAGAGGCCTAACATGTAAATAAGAAATTGTTGTAAGATTATGATATCTACTTTATTTTTATTTTCCTGATATCAAAGCGAAGGATGTAAAGTAAATATTAATTTTCTTATATGACTGAGTTGAAAGTACTATCATTTAGATAAGAATAAATATTATTGCTCCTTTCTTGTATATGAATAAATTAAAGATTGAATTTATTCATCCTTTAAAAAAAATATTATTAAAACATATTTGTGGCCAAGGCTTCAAAATTTTAAATAAGGTACAAAAAATATAATTATTTTTACCTGTGAAATTCAATTTATTATAAATAATCAAGTTTCTTGAAATAAAAATTTCTAAAAAGCTAGAAATATATCATACCTTTAAATACAATTTAAAAATAATTTAAGAAGGAATTTATAACATCATGCACAAAATGTATAAAAAAATAAAATTTTATAATCAAGATTTTTTTTAGAAATAAAACAAAGGATAAACAACATTCACAAATATTTCAACATACTTTTAATTAATGAATATAAATTATTCATACTTCAAAATAAGAATGCTCCTTTATAACCATACTACATGAAACATAGCTCACTTTTTAGGTAATATTATTATTAATTACTTATAAATTAGATAATTGTCAATATTGATTTCATCATAGCATTTTTTTTTTTTGATAAAATAAGAAACACGAAGTTGTATGCTATTGGAACCAAACTTTGGCTTTCAAAGAGTTAAAGCACTGACCAGAGTTTCAGATAATGCGGAAGCTGCTTTGTTTACTCTTTTGCGTTTCTTCTTCATCTGTTTAAACTTTTTTTTCACAAGTTTATTTTGTTGCTCTTCTTCAGCAATAAACTTCGGTTCTGATTCAACACCTTTTTTTTCTTTTTTTTTATCGAAATTGACAGTAACCTTTTTCTCTGGTTGCTCCAGCTCCATTTCTTCTTCATCATTCGCTGAAATATCAACACTGGTTGTTCCAGATGACTTTGCAAGTACTCCTTGACTCGGGAAGAGTTCCGGAGCCTTATCCAGCTCCATTTTCTCCTCTAGTGTGGAAATATCAAATGCCTTAGCAAATTCTGACACAATGGTTGCACTTAAATATGGTGATTGCTGCTCTTCCTCCGGTGGATGTGTGTAATATTTTATAACTCCCCGATTCCAGTCATTTATCAACCGCCTGGCACCTTCTTCTTCATTTGGAATTCCGCCTTTCTTATATTTTCCCATTCTTTTGGCTAATAAGCAAAAGAGTTCCTGAGAAGATGAAAACTTAGGTATTGTATAATGAAGACATAATTGTTGATGGTTGGCACGTTTTATAATTTCTTCAGCAGGTGTGATAACATCTTTTAATGTTTCTACTTTCACAGCATTTCTAAGAGCCAGATTTACCGATGAATCATTTTTAGCAAGTACAACTCCAGGGCTATCCAGAATCTTGATATGTTTATCAAGAGATATCTCTTGCACAGCCTTTGTTAAACCTGGAGTGCTTCCAACATTGCATGCTCGACAACGTTTCAAACTGTTTATAACACTACTCTTTCCAACATTTGGAAAACCTACAACACCAACTTTAATAAAGGTTTGAATATTCTGATTCCTACAATAATTACCCAAAATTTTCATAAGAAAGGATGCACCAAAGCAAGGACTTGATGACTGAAGGCTTTCATTCAATTTGACTGCAGGAATTTTAGAGCGTGATAAATTGGTATTCTGAGATTGTGTTGATGCTTTAAAAGCAACTGTGGGCAATGATTTACGGAGATATGTCAGCCAGTCGTTTAAATTCTGTCTTGGTATTAAATCAATTTTATTCAGCACCAAGACTAGTTTCTTACCTGAGCTAACAACTAGCTCTTCTATTTGGGGACATCTGCTTTCAAGAGGATCCCTAGCATCAAGCACTTCCAATATAATATCACTGTTTTCAACAACATTTTTAAGTTCCCTGAAATACGTTTTGAAATTTGGAGTATTTTCTTTTAATTCATTTTCTTCTATAGCGTGTGGAGTATCTTCAAAAGCCATGTCATTACGATTAGCTTCTTCAGCCAATTCATTAAGACCTCTGTTCTCCATTTGCCGTTTCAACCTGCTTGCTTTTTGAGCTTCTTTAAGATCCAAAGCCCTCTGTTTTCTTTGTTCAGCTTCGCGTAAAACCTCCTCTTTGAACGGGAAACTGTTCGGAACTCCAGGATCCTTCGGAGTTCTCTTTTTGGGATTTTTTTTCGCTTCTTTGCGTAATTTTCTCCTATGTTCAGCAACTTTTTTAATAATTTTATATCTTTTGCGGCAAGACATTCTCTTGCTCTTTTTCTTATTTAATTTCGGCATTTTTAAGGCAGTTTTAATCTACGTAGCAAGTGGACAACAGAAGGCAACTTTTAAAAACATGTGGCTTTTACTAAGTGGTTAAGGATACAGTTACATTGATTAAAATATTTTACAAAAATTAAAAGACATCAATTTTTTTTAGCTATTTTTACTAAATACAATAGAACTTGAAATAATATAATGCAAAAAACAACAAAAATTCAAATCACACTTTCAAAATTATTTTAAAAATAGCTGTTAAATTATATTAGTGAATTTTTCGAAATGATGTAGTGCGTCTATTCTTGAAATGACTACATGATTTTTTTTATGAAATAATGAAATTAATTTGATTTCCAATACAATTAAGAAAAGAAGTGTCTGTCTATCACAGCAAAATATTTTTTTTAAAAAAATTCTTAAATTTATGGGAAATTTTGTAAGATAATAAAATTGATATAGAATGTTACTTCAACATATAACGAATAGCTAAGAAGTCTGTTAGATGGCGCCAGAGGTTACTTCTTCAATCCTTCTTGTCTTCCGTGCATCTGCACTCCAAAGCTTTTGAACATGGCAAATACTGCAGACTGTTTCATAAAATGTAAATGTAGTTTTGGCGTAAATGTCACTTCCTCTCTTTTGATTATATATATATATATATATATATATATATATATATATTTCACTTTTGATGATTATAATCATCAAAAATTCGAATTCGAGATTTCGATGAATTTCCACATTTCAGAATTCCCTGAGCTCGAAAAACACATTTTAGGAAATAATTTGTCTGTCTGTGACAAAGATAACTAAAAAATACTTTGAGTTGAATATATAAAATTTGGTGCATGGTTTTTAAACAAAATTTGTGGATTTCTATCAAGTTTTGACCAAAATCTGTCCAGATGAAATCTATCTGTCTAGCTGTTCAAATATAATTTTATACGATAACTACAAAACGAAGCGACTGAAAAATTCAAAAGTTTCCAGACTTGCAAAATAAAAAGATTTAAATCTTCTATTAAATGGTTGGTTCAGGTCTTTATTAATTATATAATAAAGTTGAACCATGTCCTAAATACTTATATTTCAGTATATATTTCTTTCCCCAGTAAAATTTATGCATTCTGTGTTTAATACATAACAATTTTTTCTATCATACAAAATTTTCTTATTTAAATTTAACACCCCTTTAAATCCTTTGACGTCAGCTCAATTTAAGCAAAAATGCATTTTACTAATGGGATGCGTGTTTGCTATCTGGACGCGTCCAACATTGATACAATTAAAAAGATTATTTTTTTAAATTTTAAAATGACGTCATTTTCGTGAGACAATACTTTTGAAAGATAGAAAAAAAATACCAAAATCTTGAACGATTATTAATTAATAGAGATTATATTTATCTTTTGCAAGTTGAAAATGTTTTCCTGCTTGTTTTGAAGGTGATCTATGCAAAATTTCAATTACATCAGACAAATTTGCTAAATATCATTAATTATATATAATTTTTTTTTCTTTATATGGATGGATATTTCTAGCCTTGATATTTTCCTTCGTCTTAATAAAATTCTTATAGCTATTTTTATTTTGATAATCTAATATGGAAGTAAAATGATTTCGTATTATAATTATTTTCTCTATGTTAAAACTGTTTGTTTTGTTTATTAATGCTTATTTCGTTTTTATAAATTTTTAAGCTCAGTTTTAAGTTTATATAAGTGCATTTAATTTTAAATTTATAATTCGTTGTTTTAAATATTATGGATTTCTGAAATTAATTTTTTAAAAATAATTTATCGGTTGGTTTGGAATATAAGAATCAAAATTAGTCAATTAAGTTTAATTAACCTCTGGCAATATTAAAATAGCGTATTGACAATATGAATTCACAAATGTGAAAAATTTAAAAACTCTTTAAATAAAAATTTATTTCAAAGTGCAGTCTTTTAAACGTGAAAATAAATTAAATAAGATTGTTTAAAATAAAATAAATGTCTCGCATTTTCTGAAAATAGTGTTTGAAATATTTTTACAGATATTTATTTCTATATTAACTGCTATTTGTTCTCTTTTAGAAATTCTCTACGTGTAGAAAATTATAATTCGATCCCAATCTTTATTATTATTATTATTTTTGATACTGAATCGTTTAATTGCAACTGCCTTGAATTTGCATCTACTAAAAGTTAAGATTTGAACCCTTCCACCGCAACTTTTATACCTAAAGTTTTTATCTATATTTAATAAATTTAATACATAATTTCAGAAATGACTTTGCTTTATAGAGTTTTTATTATGAGTTAGAAATGGTATTTATTTCAAATGTTTTGTTATTTGTTATTTTGTTCAATAAAGTTATCTGATATTATTTTGATTATTTCAATTGTGTGTTGTTATAATTTTGAGTAAAAAATGCTGCGAGTTTAATTACAACTTTTTAATTAAAGGAACGCAATTTGCTTTGAAGGTTGGAAAAAATATTGAACTTCAGAAATTATTATTAACACTTTTTTTTTATCTTACATAAGAAAGAGCAAAAAGTTATTAAAAGCAAATTACTGTTGAATTAAAAAAAATATTCTGAGAACGTAATCAATAAAAGTGATTATCTGAAGTTAAAAAAATATGACCAGAAAGAATTTTTTTGAAAAAGAATAAGTGTAATTTCATTACTTAAAAGACACCAAACTTGTTAAATGCTTAACTCGTTATAAAAATATCTTTTAAATTATAGGTATATCACAAGAATATGATTGTATTATTTTTTATGTATCAATTTATATTCCAAACCTAATATTAATTTTTGTAATAAAAGAAATCGCTTGAATGAGAAAGGAACATAAATATCTAAAATACTATTCGAGAGCTGCTTCGGCGGAAATATTAAAAATGGATCACTGGAAGTTATGTATATTCGAATTTTTATAATATTTGTCCCAAAACAAAAAAATAGCTTCCCATTTACGTGGTTATCATGACAATAACTATTTTCAGAGCTACTTCCGAGTGATGCATATCTAGTTAGTTCTGATCGCTGCGGTTGGTGGCTCCACAATCTAAGTGGATTGCCATGCTAAACGAGTTAACATTAGAGTTTGAGAGTGAGACCTCTGTTCCCCCATTTTTGTGTCTTTATGCCCTTTACTGAAAGTAAAATACTAGAAACCCCAACTTTCAGAATCCTAGTCGGTCAATAAATATATCAACATGATGGTCAGTTATATATATAATATTGTTTTTGAATTATTTAGTAATAATAAATACCGTTATGTGTGATCTAAATGCACATATGGTAAAAATTTCAAGCTTGCATTTTTTGTACTTCTTAGGGTCAATTAACCTATGATGCTATACTTTTATGATGCACTTTTCTTACGCAGTAGTAACATTTCAGATAAAATTTCTAACTTCTAAAATTCACCACTAGAGGCGTTGCGAGCATTCTCAAATAATACGATTACACGTCTGAGCGCTTCGGTCGCATCCTCTTTTTTTACTTGATTTTTATGCATCGTTTTGCCACATTTATATCTGTCTTTTATTCGTATGCATGTAAATTAAAAAAACAGATGGATTAAAAAAAATAAAATTTAACTACGGTTTTATCATCAGAATGCAGGATGTGTATCACATTTTGGGCTAAACTTTTCGAAAATTTTACCATCTGCCAGTTTGCAAATTCATTTTCATATGAATACATTAATATATTATATATAAGATGCTAACAGAAATAGTTCTTATTACTAATAGTCGAATGGTAGCAGAAAAATATAAACAAAATATCATATAAATTTCAAACTGCTTCAGTCATTGAACATATTTATTAGTGTACTGAAAAAAATGCTTCGCTTAGCTAATTAGTGGAGCAGCAAAATATTATTAGAAGCGCAATGATGATACCTCGCCATGTCACCGAAGAGGACATTCAGTCAGAGGAAAGAAGATATAAAAGATATCAAGAAATAGGCTTCAAATAAAAATTTCAATAAAGTGCAAAAGTAGGCTTAACCGTTGTCAGATAAGTAATGGTGGTAAGACTTAAAATTAATGAACGGTTTTTCACCAATTACGTCAAAATCCTGCCAATCGTCCAAAAACTCTCTAAAAGTGTGCAGTCCTGGGTGTATAACAGAAACGTTGATGAACGGTTTTTAAAGTTGCAACAAAAAAATTGGCGAATTATATTTGGCGAGAAATCGCTCCAAATTTTTTTCAATTTTGGCGTCGTATATTAACCTGAAGTCAAAAACTGCAATCGTTATGACTTGCTTATGGAAATTGATACTCATATCTCCCCAAACAATTATTATATAAAAAAAAATTACGTATTGTCTTAAGATACAAAAAGAGACTTTTTTAATGATGTAAACTTCATATTTATATAATTTTTCATTTAATTTCAATAATATTTTTAATTCCATTTGATATACTATCTGCAACAATGTTTTTAAATGCTATGATGGAATTCAAACTCTCCATCAAAACGTTCAAACATGTGCTTTTGTCAATTATTAAATCGACGGTAGGATTTTGATTTCCACTTTTATTTCGTAATATATATACTTTGTAAATTGCAGCAAATTGTTTTAATTGAATTCACGTGTTTTTAATCTATCAAATTATAAAGCAATATATTTTTGTAAGGAAATATATTCTACAAAGTCATTACTCTAGGCGAACAAACTGGTCGCCAAAAGTAGCTAGTTTAAGGCAAAATGACTTGGCTAAATGAATTTAAGCAAATGATATAGTAAGAAGAGAGTAAATCTATATCAAACATAAAATCCAATCATTCGAAAGGAAGATGTCCTAAACGCATAGTCGGTTTCTTCTGTATCTACATAGCACAAGTTGTTTCAATGCGCCACATCATTCCGATTCACGTACAAACTCTAGCGCTCCAAAAAAAAGTAAAATTATTACTGTTTTTAAATGTAAAATTGTGGAAATATTATCAGAAATTTTTGGTGATTTTTATTATAAAGAGGAAATATAAGTTAATTTTTTGTTTGTTTTATTTTCCACTAGATGGCGCCCCAAAATAATTGAATAGTTTCAATTACTGTGGAATGAATTTCCTTTTCAATTTATCGAATTCCATACTAAATCTGGCACATTACTTTGTTTTAGAAGATGGAGTTTCTTGAATCGTAACCAAAGTTTCTTCAATTTATATCTTTTACGTTTTAAAATTTCTAATTCTAGGAGGAATATAAATGTTTTTGCATATATTAAATATTTACCACAATTCTTTTTTTAGAAGCTTGAGTTTCATTTATTTCTGTAACTTAATAAAAGCACTTGCTTATGAATATTGAATAGATTGCTATAAAAATTACCAACTCAGTATAAAAGATGTTTCCTATTAGGTATGTAATAGGAAATTTTCTTTATATGTATAGATTTTTTCTTTAGGAATCTTTGGAAAATGATATAAAGTATTTACATTGTTAAATTTTTGTATAAAATAACTTGATAAAAAAAACTATCCGAAACAAAAATATGCCCTTTAAAAACAAAAGCTTTTTAAAAAAATGGAAAACAAACATGTTTTTTTTTTTTGCTTAAAAAGAGATATAGTTTAAAAGTTTATCAAAGGATTTCTTTTAAATCTTGTATAAAAGAAATATGTCACATTTTTCTTGAATTAAGAAATAATCTGTATTTCTAACCACTATTTAAATAATAACTTGCATTTTTCCACTTACATTATGAAATGATAAAATATATGCAAATTTTTTTAAAACGAACAACAGATTGCTTATTCTGTAGTTCAGAACTGCAAAGCATATTGAAAAACGATAGCATCAAATTTGAACAAAAAATATGCACTATATTCTAATTTATAACGTTTTCATAAGATTTTAATAAAATATAGAATTTGAGAAGATATCATTTAAAGATGCCAAATAGTATTAAAATGCGTAATATGCGAACATAAAAAAAGATAGTAATTTCCCAAAGAATCAATTTAGAAGCAAAATTCAAAAGGTTATTTAAAGAAAACTACTTTGAAATTAAGTATATTGAATTAAAAAGAATATTTTATCTTTTCTCTAAAATTAGATTTTTCAACGTAGTTACCTATCTTAAACTAAATTTAATCTTATTAAATGAATTCAATTGAAAAGTAATTAATACAAATAAAAAATAATTATTTAATAACAATCGAATTTGATAAATTAATAGGAATTAGGAACCAAATTATTGTTTCATTTCCTATCTCATTCATGCTATTATCTTAACATATTGACTTAAAACAATTAAAATGCTAAAAAATGAAAATGTAAAAATGAAATGAAATGAATAAAAAATGAAAAAATTAAAATGCTGAATAATGAAAATTTGAAAATGAAATGAAATGAATGAAAAATGAAAAATTAAAATGCTGAAAAATGAA